>BGPT01004043.1:0-22653 GCA_003297045.1 Symbiodinium sp. clade C Y103
AGTGAGAGAGGCCCTAGGTGCATAGGAACGAGCCGGAAGCGAGTTAGTGCCTACGACGCCGCGGCGGTGATTTTGCTGTGGGTTTTGGCAAAAAAAAAAAAAAATATATATATATATATATAATATGTCCCCTATTTTTTTTGGCCGCAAGTTTCAGGTGAGTGAATTATGGTAATTTAGCAAGAAGATTTTAATCATGGGATTAAAACGTGGGATGAATGGTTGGATGGGCCATTTGACGGGAATCCTAAGACTGCATTTGGAGGAGCAAAGATGATGGGCCATGGGGAAACTATGGGGCTTGGCATGGTGGTTGGTTGGTACAGTATTGTTTCTGAAAAGAATGCATCCAAATTTTTTAATATTCAAACAATGCAAAAGTTGAATAATGTTGAATAAATTGAACAACTCCATGCCATGACCCCCTGGAGGAAGATTTAGAGACCTTGGCGAAAGTCCTATGTTCCAGCTACAGCTACTGTGAAAAGCTGCCCAGTTTTCCACACATCAAGCCGACTGATGAGCATCCCCGAGAGCAGTGGGGACAAGCTGAACAATCCAGCTGGATCTACTTTCGCAAGCGATTGCAGTGGACCCCAACCCTGGCCGCCCAGGCAAGCTGCAGAAATATAATGAACTTGCAAAATGTAAAGTGCAACAAGGATTGCTGTATGTATGAATGAATATATATATATATATATATGTATAAATAAATACTATATAAAATTACTATTTATAGAATAGACACCCTGGATCCCATCTATTTTGTAGTTTTGTTGCGGATATGATTAAATCACATTGTTTATTATGTTATATAACCTGTTTTGCCATGTTTTTCTGTTTTCATGGGGGCCATTCCATCAATTCCCGCCAGGCCGCCCGGATCTATTCGGAGGACTTCGAGCTCCTGGGCTACGATCCCAGGCGGCCGGATCAACAGGAGCCGTTGCATCCTCCGGAGCGGTGGTAGCGACCCGCAACCGGGGCGTTTGACGAGAGGTTGTGGCAACGAGAAAGTGACGGACTATGGATGACTATGGTGATTTGAGATTTTGCTATTTTTGCTGATGAATTTGAAAGGATGTCATCATTCTTGAGACTCAACCGGCTTTTCGCTGTGATGGCAAGGCCTTGATTCGGAGGTTCTACGTCCATACCAAATGCTAACATCCCGAAAAAGGGGGTCCTGGGAACCGCGGCGCCAAGGTCCATGTGCAGATGTTGCATAGAAATCGTTTGATTTGGAAGTCTCTTCATTTAGGTCGTATACCATGGTATAATTACCCATGACCCTCGTAGCCATGAAATTTGGTAAAAGTACTAGACATATGGTGTAAAGTACTACATTTTCATGGGTACCTGGAGGGTCTAGGTATTTGGGTCATGCCTCCTAACTGGCACTGGCATGGCACTGGTGAAAGTCCACCAACCGCAGTCCAAACCCCATGACAAACGTGATGCAACCGAGGACTTGCCAGGGATGAAAGTTGCATCTCCCCTTGAAGCCAGAAATATCGTGCCTTTGGTCTATGTGTGGCCACTTGATCAAACTCAGAAAAGAGTTCCAGCTGCAGTTTTGTAGCTTGTCTCAGCTGTGACCTATCAGCTGTTGTCCCACTTTTGTGGCTTTGCATGTCGTAGAACAGCCTAGGCTTGTCGCCATTTGCGTGCCTTGGGCTTGCAGGAAAGCTGCTACATTCACGCTTCAACGCTAGTCGCAAGCAGCAGTACGTCAGGTTGTTTGCTTCACTTCAAGCAGAGATCCCGACTGTCAGGTCATGCTATCGCGAACTCGCTTTGGGGGACCTCTGGCAGTGAATATCGGTGGCCGAGCCATTGTACAGTTCCCTGCTTGCAGCTGGCACAGAGTCACAAAATCCTTTTGTTTAATCCTAGTCGTGCTTAACATAGCTATAGGAATCCATGGTTGTTTCCCTTGGAAATGATCTAGTTGATTTTCCATATCTATCTCAGTTTACTGCAGGATACTGCAGGGAAACTATGATAAAGTAATATTTGAATAGACACAAAATAGACAAATCATATCAAATCATATCAAATCGTAGTTCGCCACCAGGGGTAGATGCAATGCCTCCAACACCACAAGGCACAGCCTGTTGCAGATCTTCGTTGGAGCCTCCATTGGCTTCCCGCTGGGTCTGGCAGCTTTCTGGTGTGATCCTCATGGGAAAATCTGGCCAAATCCCCCTATAGCTTGCCATAAAGCCTATGTTTCTTGGGGATACTTTTGAGGGTCCATTCGGCAGTTGCAGCCATTCCAAAGCCGCTCCTGGTCATAAGGTTGTACCTTGGCCAAAGAGGTCGTACACTCAGCAGCCAATCTGTGGCAGCTGAGTTTCGTTTGAGTTTTCACTGAGGCTGGTGGCTGGGAGTGGTTCTGGCACTGGTGGCGCCTTGCCAGAACCATTTAAGGGGATGGGTCATTGTTTTCAACCCCCAAAATCGAAAATTGGAAGACTAAACATGGGGTCCCCCAAAAGTAACTGTTCGATCCGGGAGGATCATAATTATTTTTTATTCAAATGGCAATTTGGTGGGTATACCCATTTTCAGACACACCCAAACTTGCAGCAAATTGTAGAAATTGCAAGGAATATAGGTAGCCCTCTGTTTACAGTTAAAGATCAAGAAAAAAAAGCTTCCTGTAGATTTTCCGGCCCAAATTCATCCATTGAAGACCAGCAATGGCCCAACTCAGCCCATCCCTACAGCTGCGCATCGCCTTGCAAGGTGATGTCGCTGGTCATGGTTTTGGCATCGATTGCCCAACGGATCCCTCCTCCAAAGGTGGAGCGAAAAGACAGCGAATCGGCAGGCGGACGTCCAGTTGGCGGTGAACTTTGGGGGGGGGATGGCGAAGACATGCAGATAGCCATGGACACCCCGAAGATCCCCCAAGTGGGGTAATTTTGATAGACTTCAATAGGCAAAATGATTGATAAACCGATAAACCATTGGATTGGTTGGTTGGATTGCTTCAAACCCAGTTCAGTAATGGCTCCGTGCCAGATAACGACACCACGGGAAGCGGAACTCCCGAGGTGCGGCTGTGCTCGCTTTTCCTGGGCTTTGGAGCACTTTTCATTATAAGCAAATTAGGAAATTACTTGGGAGAATTAACCTTCGAACTTGGATGGCTCCAAACAAAAAAGGATCACTAATTATTGCATATCATGTGCTATGGCATTTTCGAATATTTTCGACCCATATGCATTGTAATTAAGTGCATGAAGTGCGGAATGGTTGGATGGGGTTGGACGACATTTTGGTTGTGTTTTTTTTTTTTGTTTCTCATGGCGCAGAGACCTTGTCAACCAACCAGCGGAATCAAGTATTGGAAGCTGCGCAGGGGACCTGCTTCGGAACCAACGAAGGGCGAGGGAGCGCAGAGTGCTTGACCCAGACTTACAGAGCTTGAATTGTGCTGATTTGTGCTGTTTCTTTTTCACTCAGCCTGGTTCGGAAGGTATTTTTTTTTGGTTTGGTCAGTTTCAGACTGCAGAAGGAAACACGCCTATTCTTGTCCTTTTCAAGAAGATGCGGGGATCAATGGAGCCCCTGTCTGTTTAATTGGGGTCACACGCCATTTTAGTATGACATGTGTTGGGTTATCACCATTTGGGAGGACTCCCCTCATCAACCAGGGCTTTCTGAAACTTCAGAATCTTCACCACATTGCGAGGCACAGCCCCTCTTCAGCTGCAGCTTGACGCAAATGGTTGGCGGTTGGCGCCTTCCACATATAACTTAGCACCTTCTCAGATTGTTCACATGTCTTCCGTCAACCCATAGAACGTGGTAAACTCATCCGGGACCGAATTTCCCCTACAGAATGAATGAACCTGGGTTCGCTGTAAAGCTGAAAAAATAGTCTGTTTTTTAGTCAAACATGTGGTTGGGAATAGCATTTTGTAGCAACAACATTTTTTTGAGTACATCAACACTTTGAGCTATGCATTTTGTAGGGAACCCTGGGTTCTTAACATGCCAAAAACGTGTAGTTGTGCCTGACCTTTTGTAGAAGAGACACATTTTTGTGAATACCTTCCACCGGGATACCATTTTGTAGTAGCATGGGGTTCTGATGAATACCCTTCCTGGGGATATCATTTTGTAGTAAAACATGGTTTTTATTTTAGGGCAAGTTGAGATTTCCAAAAGATGGGGAAAGTGGTGTAAATATTAAATATATGTAAATATCTACTACCTGAGGGAATTGTCGCACATGAACGGGCACGGNTTGAGATTTCCAAAAGATGGGGAAAGTGGTGTAAATATTAAATATATGTAAATATCTACTACCTGAGGGAATTGTCGCACATGAACGGGCACGGCAAGAAGCCAGGTCAAGCCATTGCATTTTGTAGAGGGCCATTTTGGGTTGTGAACAATGTTTTGTAGTTAAAAACAAGGTGAAGCAACAATTGTAGCTATAAAACGCTTGCACGGGTTCACCCGGGCAAATTCAACCCGGATGTAAACTCACCAATCAACCTACAGAATGTGGTATGCTTCCCAACATCCTCAATTGTGTTTATCAACCCTTGAATGGGTCCAGATGGTTTAGCACCCTGGCATATGACGGTTGGGTGTCCCGTATCAGTCCTCAATAGCTGTGCCAAGGAGCCAAATGGCTACGAGCCCATCGGAGCTGGGGTGCAGCACAGTCCAAGCTCTGCTTAGAAAAAAGGAGGGCCGAGCTGCTCCAACTTTCAGTCCGTCGCAGTGTTTTTTTGGAAGAATTGCTGAGGCAGATAGAGCAACTCCACGAGTTCAATAGATGATTCATTGCGATTCTACGATAACTAGGATAATTAGGCGATGGTCCAGCAATACATTGGTTGATTTATAACCCAAGGTCAGTCATGGGTATGTGTTGATGCTGTGCCCAGTCGTCACCGGGACTTAGGCAGAGTCATTGGCAGCGACGGCCGTGCTGCCCCCAGCCGCCATTTGCGGCCGTGTTTTGCAATCTGCCAGGATGAATCTAGTCAAGGCGATCTCAGCACTACCACCTAGTAAAAAAATGAAGTAAGTTGCAGATGGTATGGGGTATCCAACATTTTCCTGGGGGTACAGTTCCACTTCATTGTAAGTCAGTATGTGGCCCTAATTATAGGAATTATGTCGGATATCTAAGGCCATCAAAATACCCATAACAATAATCCAAAGGCATACCGTTGCGGCATAACCATCTCAAGCTACCAGCACGTTTGCTGATGCTCATTGTGGAGCCCGCTTTAAGGGCCAGCGCTGGTGGTCACGGAGAGTGGCCTGGTGGCAGTGGCTTTCGATGCGCCCTTGCATCCGGTGCAAGCCGCGCAGGCAAGGGCTGACTGTTTTTTCGATGAAACTTGAGTGTTTTGCTCGATGGATATATCGCTGGGGTTCACTTGTGGATGAAATTGGAAGGGCTAAATCATCTAATCAATGAAAATCGTCGATTTCTAGGTTGGGATGAAACCAACCAATAATGAAGACATTACTTGGATATAAATGATATAACTAACATTATCATGACTAATCAACAAAATCGTCATCAATATTTTTCAAAAGTCTTATGTGATATAAGATCGTACAACTAGGTATCTCGGCTGGAAACTAGAAATCACACTTTTTCCGTGGCAACTCATCTTCAACTGGTTATTGTTTCCATGTTTCGAGGTTAGAGCTGCAGACGGCATTTTTGTTGTGACGGCAACATTGAAGTGGCACTTTGCATAATTTTGCAGTGTTTTTCCATGTGATGGTGCTACTTTTCAGCAGATATTCTCCAAAGTCCAAACACCACTGATAGTAATGGCCTTCAGACAGTAATGCTAGCAAAGCAATGTCATAAACCACCCGTTTGTTGATGGTCAATACTACCCATTTATGGATATTTAAATATTTATGGTAAATTTGGGGGTGGTTTATTGTTTCTTTACCAACATTAGGCATGATATGGTATGATTTTCTTGTCCAGAGCTGTCGCTTTGACACGAAGGCTGTGGGGCTTCCAGAACAGGATGTGCCACCACTCTGGTTGGTGAGAAGTAGCCGGACACCCAGGGATGATTTGGTTCCCCAATTCAACAGACTTTGGAAGGTGATTTTCCATTATTTTCCTATATGGATTGCTCTGGGATTTACATAGAGATGGGTTTTGATCATTATTGTGGTATTTTTGATATGGGTTTCCTATTATTCAATCAATTTTATGACATTTTGGTGTTCGCCTTGAAATTAAGGAGTGCGTAAGACTTAGACTTAACACTGCCGACCTGCTGACACAATTTTCTTCCGAACCATAGGTTGTCCGATTAGCAGCGCCTCCCAATGTTTCCGATAGCACTAAGTCACTACTTAAGAATTGTGCCATTCTTTCAGCTACTTCAGCGGTATATGAGAGACTAGTGGCACCTAGAATTTTGCTATTTTCGCCTAATTAGTTGAATTGATCGGTATAGGTCACAGTTTGTTTCGTATTGTGCAATTGCAAGTTCAATCATTTAAATGTCATGCCCATGAGACCACAGAGTGATGGACCCCATTTTGGTGACTTACGCCCTCTTCTGTTGGCTGAAGCGTTGAACCCCAGTTACGTCTCAATTTTATTCAATTTTTGCCAATTTTTGTCTATTACCACAAGCAGTGCTTGTTGGGTTTCAATCTCTGGTTCTGGGAGTGCTGCGTCATTTGGTTGCCAAGCGGGAAAACCAGAACGGAACGAGAACGGAACCCTGGAACCCCTCCTGCTGTTGGGTTGCAAATGGTGCAAGCTAGATTAATAGAATCAAATACAGGTTGGATTTGGATAATTTGAGATTCTCATGTTGGTGCTTGACTGGTCACATCCCCATTTTAAGTCCCGGATTGGTGGCAGCCAGACGCTATGATGTTTAGCCTTTTTTGGAATGAGGGATTCAAAATTGAGCTGACTTAGTAGGGGATCAACAAACCCGCAAGATATGTAAATTGCTAGTTGCTGGAGGATAGCAACCCAAAAATAGATGCCGAAACATGGGTTTCCCTGGATAAATTTGCATGAAATGTCATCTAAAATCCAAGCCCTCCTGGAAACAGGAATTTCGACATCCTTTTGGGGAAGACCATGTCAAAAATGTCATTTCATCCACTTTCTATTAGTCATATTGGCTATACCTCAGATATATCAAGCTATGAGCCGTGTTAGTTTTAGTATGTTAGTACATTTATATAGGTTACATTGGAGTTATGTGAGTTATACTAAACATTTTTCTTCACATTCTATGCATCACCTGCATGACGAAGACTGTAGGTGCGGTGCCCGGAAAAGCGATGGCCTGGATGTGGCAGGGCCAAGCTCTGCCAACGCAAGCGCCGCAGGCGGTGAAGGAGGCAGCGGGCGGCGAGCGAATCTGGGGCAGCTGAGCCATGAAATAACGATGGGCTTTTGTGGATTTAAGCGGTTTTAAACAACAGTTATAGGAACTTGAATTCTCAGTATAAGGATGTAGAAGGGATTTAACTCATACTATATGTCAGTATAAGGGGTTTAACCATCAATGCGTCAATTATAGGGGTTTTAAAAGGTTTTAACTATCAGAAGATATGGGTGCATACAGCACACACACACATATATATATATATAATTGATTAATGATAGTTGATGGGTTATTATAGGTGGCTATATTGCCTAATTTATTGGGATCAGAATCCATGAGCTGAGAATCCCGTTCTTAACCAACCAGGCTTGAATTAAACGCCAGGGGGGTGGTGAAGGTTAGGGATTGATTGTTTCAATGAAAGAGTATAAGTAAACCAACTGGTGGAGGGTAGTTTTACGCTTGCATTGTTTTTCCATGGGCATAGAATAAAAGAGATATGTGTATCTAACTATGCACCATAGTTGGTTAACCACTATATTACTATGGTATACTGTGTAACTAGGGTCTATAGATATAATCATACCTCTTTGTAATGTACATGAAACCAACAAACTAAGAAAAATGGCCGGAGATCCAACACTGGGCCATGCCACGAGGCCGCGAAGCAATCCGCACGGATGTCCGAGAGCGTGGCGGAGGCCAAAAATCCCCGCACTCCATGAAGTGTTTATTTTAATAAGAAAATCATCTAGAGGTACTTTCAATTGCCATGTTTGATTGCGGGAAGGTAATCTCATAGTTGAGTGACCACTATGGTCGGTTTATACCTCCTATAGCTAGGGTTTATGGACATATATAGTAAAATTGGGTTTCAACTAACACTCCCACAAAGCTGACCCCCCTCAATAATGGATGGTTAATAAGCAAGCCCTTACTAGTGGTTTTCGGTGGTTAGTAAGCAAATAATGAACCCTTATTGTTGGGGATTGAATTCAAGGGGGTGGTTTGCATCCCCATCATGACATCAGTCAATGTCATGATGTTCCGTCCAAACTTTGAGATGAACCCAAAGTTTTCAGATATGGAGATGTAACATTTCTTCAAACATATATTTCTTGGGGGCGAACATCCATGTCCCAGCTATTTCTTGGGGTGAAGCTTCTGCGCAGCACCTGCCATGATGGCAGGTGGTGGTGCGCACGATCCAGCGCTACTATGCTGTGCAGGCAGCATCCAAAGCTGTTCTGTGTGAAGTCTACATCAAGATTATCCATAACTACAACATGAAGGTAACGCAATCATTGATCTGATCTGGATAAGAAAACTATCAGGACCTCAGCGCGACGTCCCTGCAAAGTTTACCACTGTAAAAATGAATTACTGTGATCTACCTAGGTATATGAGTATCAGTATTTATGTATATATACTTCTGTACTATGCAATTTAATATAGACATTGATTCGTTTGCACTTGCAAGGGTTGGATGTATATAAGCAAGGAATGTACAACCCCATGGTGGGCTATTAGCCCAGAATCAATGGGACTTGAGTATGGTACGGGGTTCCCTTGCGGTATTCCCTTCATATGATGCTGCGATTTCAAAATGTCCAACAAAAGCAAACAGAAACCATTCATCATGGGGATGGAATTAAGCAACAATAACTCAGGTATAGATCAAAATATTGAAATAATGAGAAGATCAGATAGCGGGAGAAGATGGCTGGCTGGTAGGTTTCCACAGCATGATCCCAATTGAACCAATTGAAGATGTGTTGGATTGAAGCCGAGAACCAGCCAAGAGGTGGACGATGGTTGGCCAACATGTGACATGTTCAGTTTCTGTTGGTTTATCTATCATCCTCATGACCCCCCATGATACCCGCATTTTTCATTGGAGAGTTTCAAGTCACCTTGCCATGTTCCACCATGTTTTTTGGAGGTCTTGGAGCCCTCCACCCGTGGATTTCTGTCATGGCCCAAGAGATTTTTCACACCGTCAGCCACAGTTCCCATTGCCGTCGTCTGTATGATGGGTTCTGCAGCTCCCAAGGTCCATCCTTGAAAAGCAATTCGCAAGCCTGGCACCTGATGGGATGGACCGCAGCTAGGGCGTTCTCATTGTGATTGTCATGTCGGATAAGATAGACCCATCAGCCTTTGGCAAACCTTCTTATTGTTTTCTTGGGGTGTCCGCCCATAGTTGCATTGTGAAAATCTGTATGTGTTTATTTGGTTAATTAGGCACATGCTCCTGTGGCATGCAAAGGGAAAAGGTGTGGCTTAACAGCCGTGTTTCAGTGCATCACTGGCTACAATCACTATGTGTGACTAACTGGAAGGAAATCCTATTGATGGTGGGATGACAATATCCCATAATATCCCATATACCATGTTTTGACCAGGCCATTAATATAGTCGTTGAAAGGAAGAAAAGAAATTCATGGCATAAGAAGCATGAAATCAGCTCCTGTCCTCCTGGCCGCCATGGAAATCCAAGGATCCGATTTGTACCTTTTTGAAGTTCTGCAAAATGCAGTGGGGGGCCCTGGGAGACCTGCGCGGTTTCACCTTCCGGCGGCATCTGGAAGCCAAGGAGATTTCTTGATGGTTGAGGGAATGGTGTTACTATGGGCTTAGAATATCTTAGACTCAACATTTATTCCTGTTTGGAGATCTCCGAAACCGATGATGACCCCATACTTCCGTAGATCGGGCTGGACTTCAACTTGCGGCGACTTCGCAGGTGGATGATGGTGCATTGCAAGTGCCAGTAGCTGAGCCCTGCTGCAGAATGACAAAACAGCTACGGAGCGCAACGGTAGCTGGATTCCCTGGAGAAAATGGCTCAAAATGGCAGATTTGGCATATCACCAGAAATCAGAAGTCTTTAGTTGTTTGGTGCCCCATCCTTGGATCTTTTTTGTTGCGCTACCAGATCCCAACTGCATCCCGAGACGAAGCTGGACCTTTCCCAAGGTGTTTTGAGCCCAACCAACGGGGTTTGGCGGTGAAACACGATGGACGGCTTGGTTCCTCAGTGGTAGGGCCCGGCCATGGTGATGCGGTTCAGATGAAGTTCTGATATTCTTATGTTGTTCATCTATAGATGATCTCCAAAAATGACTAGTGAGATCATGGATATAGTTGATCTAATTATGTATTGATATAGCAATATATAGCATATGTTTGGGGGTTACAGTATCCCAAGTAGTTCGCAAATGGGTCGTAGCGTGCAGGAGATTCACGGCCCTGGATGTGCTGGGTCTTTCCTCGGTGGGCCTGTCAACAAAGGCGCGGGTCATCCCATGATGAGAATCCAATCCTATCATCATGTGGTACCCTCTGGTAAACTAACAGTTCGCTATTGAAAATGGCCATAGAAATCGTGGATTTCCCCATGAGAAATGGTGATTTTCCATAGTTTTTTGTAGGTTTACCAGAGGGTAAGCCTAGTCACATCTGGCTATTTAAGACAGCTATCATAGCAGCTATGGAAAATGGCCCGTTGATAGATGATCTGAATGATGGTTTACATATTAACCACATTCAAAAATTGTGATGTTCCAAAGCTATACCAAATAACCAGAGGGTATCCCGTGATGGGAATTCTCGTATAATTAGTGTGGTAAACCCAATAATGAGCTTACCATTTAGGGATCAAGGTTACAGACCTGTGTACGTTGATATTAAGCATGCTTTGTTGTTTGGTTTATCACAACTGGACATACATGAATCCCTATTGATGAATTGATGACCATCCCCTAATACAACAACGGCACAGGTAGCAATCCCAAAAAAATATAGAAACTCGTGTTTCCAGGATGGTAATCATAGATTATATCTCACGCATACTTTCCAGCTTCAAAAAACTGGTCAGCGGTCAGCATTTGTCTTGGGGGTGTTATAATTCATGATATTTTTTTGGTGCGCCAAGAATTGCACAGGAAATTCGTACAATATATGCTCCAGAAATGTTCAAATACGACAATTCAACTAATTTCCAACTATAGTTTTCTATGGCTATTCTGAAAAAAGTGGGTTGCTATATAATTCAACATAATTCCATTCATTGGCTTTGAAAATGCGCGGAACCGAGCCTGGGCAGCACAGGGTGATGGCCAAAAGCGCACCATCGGCTCGGTGCTTGGCGAAACAAAGCCAGTGATGGCAACAGTTGTGATACCCTAATTGGGAAGCGTACGAACTATATTTGGACAGCAAAATATGGGGGTGTACCACATTTTTTGGAGAAATCATGTTACAAAGCCACATGTTCATTGGGAAGAAGGGATCTCAGTGGATGGCAATTGGGCAAACTTCAAGGCTTCATGGGAATTGGCTTCAAAGCTGTCTACAAGCGCTATGCCCGTGTGGTGGTGCATGACCAGCAGGGGCCCTCTGGATCCTCTGGGTGCTCTGCAGTCATTACACGTCATGCCGCCCATGTGATTTCCCTATGAGTTATCCTTTTCTTCGCAGTTCACCAGTTCAACGCCATTTTCACATCGTTTTGCACTGATTTGCACATGTGTTGCTGGATTTTTGATGTTTTGTCCGCCTTTATCTGAAATCACAAACCGATTCGCCCGCTGTTTTTGCCCAAGAAGTGCCACGACGCCGGGCCGAACTCGCCGTGTCGCCGTCCATCGCCCAAAATGCCTCGTCGAGGCGACAGCCGGAGCCGCCCCCGACGGGAGAGCCGCTCCCCGCCGCGTCGCGGCGGCGGTGGTGGTGGTGGTGGCGGTGGGCGTCGTGGGCGGAGTCGCAGCATGAGCAGGTCGTGGCGTGACCGGCCGCGCAGCCCGGTGAGTCGTGACTTCCTCCTGATGGATGGGATATGATTGGCGTGATTGGGTGATTTTGGAGGAATGGGAGGGGATGAGGAAAACATTGGTATGTTTTTGAAGCAAATTCCCAGGGTTGGCAAAAGCACATCTTTTGTCCAAAGTGGTGAACATGTTTTTTGACCAAGTGTTATTACCCATTGGCCAATGTCATGGCCCTTTTCATGTGCACGAAGGTATAGAAGAAGCGTGTCAATGGTTGACGTCAACATGCGTCTTTTGAATCCGCAGGGCTTGTTTGAATGAGTATTGCGCATGGGTAGTCCTGAGTCAAAGCCAACCAGCTTGCCACCATCCCATCTATCTTCCAGAAAGAGGTTTTGGATGTTCACCACTTTACCAGCATTTTGACCCATGCCCTTGGCCTTTAAACCCTTGAGCAGAGCTGTTTCTTGATTCTTTACAAGCCATACCGAAAACATTTCAAAACCCAGAAACATGATGAAATATGCAGCTCTGCCTATAGTTCATGGTACTTCCCCACTGAGGATATAGCCCTCCACCGCGGCGCTCCGGTGGCCGCAGTGGCAACCGCAGCCGCAGCCGCCGCGACGATCGGCGCCGGGACGACCGCCGAGACGACCGTCGCCCAGATCCCAAGAAGAAGGCCTTCGAAGAGAAGCGAATCCCTCCACCAGCCGTGCGGGGTCCCGACAAGCCCCAAATCACCGAGGAGCAGCACGCTGCGCTGAGTCGGTGATGTGTTTTTTTTTTGATTGGGTTAGGGAATGACGTGGGGAATCTATGTAGGGATTTTGCTTTGTTTTCTTATGTTTTGGGGGGACATCTTCAGCCCCTGAGGAACAACGAGCCAACAGTGTGGAGTTCAATGGCCATTACTATGCAGCTTTGGACTTTACCCCTCCCAATCAGGGTGGCGAGTCGGCAGGGCAGAAGACTCGCATTCAGATGCCATATGGCTGGGAGGTAGCCGACATTACCGATGATGTGCGTGATGCAGTGGTGAGGCTACACACGTTTGGCACGGATTTTGTGGTGGGCGAGAGTGGCAAGGCATTCCACACAGCCAAAGGGTCACGGCCCGGAGCTCTTGAGATGATTTGGGACTATAAGACCCTTGGATGTGGCATGTTTCAGTCTGGACGTTTTTGGCTAGTTTGTGGGAATGATGGTTGATATTGGTGAATGAGATGGCCTCAAATATCATCATAATTATGGTGCCTGTACAGTATAGACATATATAATGTCAATTAATGTCATAGATCAATAATTTTTTTAACAGTGTGACAAATACATATCTGTGTGTGTGTGTGGGTGGGGGTGGGGGTGGGCAGTACGGATCATGTTTGAGACATTGAACTTAGAGAACTCTCCTGGTTCAGTGCTTGCTGCTTTTATCACTGGTCAGATGATGGGAACCACTTGAAGTGGAAGCTGATTGTAACGAAGCCTTTGGTGACCAAGGAAAGACATGGGCATGTACAATTTGCACCAGGACAGGGCAACGGGGGGAAAGGGACAACGGCATGTGGCATTTTGTTTGGATGCATGCAGTGCATGGCAGGTGAAATGGAAGGTGAAATGGCCAGTCTACAGTTAAACGACACCTCGCCACTTTTCTGCAGAGAAATCAAGGAATGGCACCCTGGCAGGATGGAAGTCTCGCTTCCAAGAATGCGCGAATTCTGATCAGAATTGCAGTCCCCAAGGTGTAAAGACAACTAGTGAGAGAGGGCGGGCGCACGAGAGGCGAAGTGCATGGGGTACGCTGTCAGAAATGAAAGCATGGAACAAGGTTTTAAAGAGAGGGTTCCGGCCCAGCAAACGCCAGCTGGCAAATTGTTGCATTTGATATGGGCTGGCAACATCAGCATCATGAGTTTCAGGGTTTTGCACCTATGTTTTTTCTTTTAATCAACCAGAGTCTTGCTGCACATGATATAGCTTTAGTCAAGAAAGTGTGTTGAAGCGTGCCCTATAGTCTGGTTTTGGCCTAGGACCTGATTGTGAAATCAGCTAGACTGCGCGGCTCATGCTGGGTCCTGCAAATCTTGACAAACATGCAACCGCCTTTTGACTTACAACCTTCAAGTTCCAGGTTCCAACATGTTGCGGTCCAGTATCAACCAAGTTTCGAGGAAAGGAGCCGGTGTGAAGAAAGTGGATAATTCACTTTCATCAGCAAGAAATATAACCCCAGACTATACAGACAGAGACTCGGTGCACTATGGACTTAGCGAAGCCAAAAGGAAGTGCTCGACATGGTATGTGCATCTGTGTGTGTGCCTTTGGTTCAGCTAAGCATAACTGGTCTCATGCAATGCATCTCATCTGGGCGGTCCCATATGACATTGCTGGCAAGCAACGAGTATGTCCACAAAATGAAGGACCATGTCCCAAAATGAAATTCCATCCAAATGAGGACTTTTCTTGGGTTTGCATGTTTAATGTCCATGTTCATCCATCATATCCGTTTATTTCCATCATGAATCATCCCCTTTGGATTCTTATGGGTTTTCAACTCGACTCCCAAGGCTTTGGCGCTTCACCTTTGAGGAGCTGCCAATGGCGACAGGTGGCAAGGCAGCGGTAGTTCGGGATGGTTTTTGATGATTCAGATGATGTTTGGTGATCTTTAAACTATCAATTGAAGCTTTTTTTGTTGGTAAGATCATGTAAAATCCCTGTTATTTGTTGGATTTGTTGGTTAGTTAAATCCAAAGTATCCCATTGATATTCCAATGGTTGAGATCCATTCCATCTAAATATAATATATATATATATAATATACATATATATATATATAAATGGTTGGTAACAAAAACTGCGCTATCAGAGCGCTATCCATTAGTTAGGAGGGAGCCAAGGAGTAAATCCCTACATGTCTATAGTTGCTGCAGGTCATGATTTGGGATGGGTTTTGCTCCTGGCATTTCTTCTTGCATGAACCGATGATGCTCCAAATACCGACGTGTTTAGATCCCAAATCGACTCTGCGCGAAGCAGGCGGGTTCCACCTATGGCTGGGTTTTGCAGCCACGCTGGGAAGTTCCTGAGGTCATTCTCTCAGATGTCAATGGATGCAGGTTGCCCTACAGCGCAGCAAAATATGGGAACACGGATGTGTCTGAAAATGGGATATATCCTCCAAGAATCGTAGGTGAGTGGGGCAAATATTGGAAAATTATGATTATATAACCAGCAGTCAGCAGGCATTAATCTCTCCAATATCACATACCACCCCACAAACCCAAGTCAACTATTGGACCTGTTCCATTGTGGGGGATCATATGGGGGTTTCAGTATTGCATGGGAGAAGGGATGTAGTGGGGAATAGGAATTGGGGTGCCCCTCAGCTAAGATATAGATACGGAAATTCCATGAAATTCCACCATTGAGAATGATAATGGTCCGAACGGGAATCCCATGGCTTTCCAGGTTGTTTTGTTAATTTACCTGATGGCATTAGTTCCGGGATAACTCAAGGCGGCATTTCCATCGCACACCATGTGGACAGCAAGGCTTTGTGGGACGGTCGTTCTTCGCCTACGTTTTCATGGTGCCACTTCCAACTGGAACGGCCACGTGAGGCAAGGTCGAAGACAGGGCATTGGGCACACCTTCATTTCCCTATTTGTTGTTGCTTCAAATACCCAAGGTCTGCTGGTTACTAGCTTCATTGTCAGCCGGAATAGTTATTTTTGATCAAACACTGTTTCTTGATGCAAAACTGCTTGCGGATTCAACTTCCCATTGCTACTGTATATAGTGGGTTAATGTGGGTTACAATAAGTTACAATGCCAATTCTTTAGTTCGTTTAAGCAACCCCCCCAGCCATGGGACATCTCAAGCCCTCCCAAGCCCTCCATTTCTACAGGGCTTAGCTGGTGTGCAAAGAGACCTAGCTCGACTGCCCGAGAGTGTGCCGGGTCTGCTTGGAAGGAGCTGGGATTGGTTGGTCTCCCTTCACTAGGAGGATCATCCTAAGAAAAAGTTACCCTGTGGTTATTCAACATCGCCATGGAAGCCATGGCTAACTTTGGATGATTTTCCCAGCTAGAAAGCTCCATCCATTTTTAGGGGATTTTTCATGGCTATGTTAGTCACAGCCAGAGGGTTACAAGCCTGGTTAGTAAGTCCCCACTGCGGCTATCCCATATAGAAATGGCTTAAAAACTCCCACTGGGCACGCAGGAAAGCCCTGAGGGATGCCGGGCGCCGGGCTGCGGAAAGGACGTATGGGAAGCCCAGATTTAAAAAATGGAAAGGCTGTGGATGGGGGGTTGGGTCACAAATCTGGTGCTATTTATAGCATATATTATAGCCCTAAAAATATACATATCCTAAATGAGATGAATATTTTGCTATAAAATGACTGGTTACATGCAGTTCACTAAACCGCTTTCTTGCTTCATTTCTCCAGAAGTAAATTTATAGGGCCTTACATATACCCCATGTCCTTGCAAGCCTTCATGCAAACAAACCGCAAATAATATCAACCAAAACCTCCGAGCATAGTTGATCTAGCACTTCGAGGGCATCTCACCCAACAATCCAAACTGACAAGGGCAATCCCTTATTGGTGTTGTCCCGGAACAAAAAATGCTCATCGCACTCGTTCATAAGATTCTAAAGCGAAAGCCAGAGTATAAACGTCACATGCGAATTTCGTAGTAGATGCAAATCAATCAACACACGGACATGGAGTCACCAATGATAAACTAGGAATAAACCAATGGAAGAAAAGCAACTGATACAACTACAGGCAAAATTGGATCATCAGCAATGGCTGTCTTATCATCCACCAGTAACTCAGTAGGTTTGGTCCGCAAAAGGTCACCTTAAATTTCAGAATGATGGGATGAAGTCAGATAAATGCAACAATCAAGACCATTTCAATGTCATCCACTTAGGATACCCTCCGGTACTCAAACGTGGCAATTGGAAATTAAAAATTTCAATGGAGGTTTTAATGGGACAATTCCCTAGAAGTGGTTGATTTTCCATTACCCTGTTTGATTACCAGATGGTAACCCCAGTTAGGGGACTTACTTATCTTGTTGACCATTGGGATGATCCTTTCAGCACCGCGGCTGAGGCTGAAAGAGCTGAGCAGGCACGGACAACTTGACCGAAGGCGCGGGGAGAAGATGGCGAGGGGCCTGGGGGGGTAACCCGTTTTGGCATGGGGGTTACCTGAAATCATCCAAGGCAAGACTAGACCATGACCTAGTCTTGAAACCTCTGGTGATTTGGGGATCCAGCATTTTTAAGAACACCCCCCCATTTTTTTATGAGTGGAAAATGACGTGAAATCAACCCCCCCATTTGGCAGCTCTCAGGGCATCGGATGCGGTACACTACTGGTGGTTAGAGGCCCGTCCTGGCGAGTTGGGTCAACCTTACTGGTGGGATGACAGCCATGGAGAAAGATGGCAGAAGTCTAAGGGTACTAATAGCAACCACCAAAAAAAATAGGAGTTGGTAAAATCCTACTAAAATGCTGATAACTTGAAACTGCTCTATCCTTCCGGATCCTTTTTGGGCTTAGAAAGTGGTATGTTTTCCCATTAAAGCCATCCATTTCGAGGGGATTTCCTCGCCACAACGTCACGAGGCTCAGAGCTTGCTGGGCAGCCTCTCGCCGGAGTTGCTGCAGAGGCTTCCCCCTACTGTCGGTGGTTTTTTCCAATGAGAAATTGATGGGGTTATAAACCTTATGGACTATAAGTTGATATGATGTATCTACTCAAACCATCCTAAACCCTTCTATGAAGGGATTATGAACCAACCTAACTATGAAGGTGGGGAACCACCTGGTACAAAAAATGGATTCCAGATTTCATTGCTTTTCCTTTCATTGTCGTTTCGGGAGCCTTCAGTAGTTGAGGTCATAGTGATGCCTGGATATGTGTTGGCGAGGCCGCTTGCCAACATGCTGTCGCTCTTGTCAAGGGAGAGCAAGGCCCGGTCGAGTGCCCACCAAGCATCTCAAAACATGCTGTGGGACGGGGGTTTCCATGGAAGCTATTTGTTGCCGTGACGGTCAGAAAATGAAGGCTGCGGCCTGACTATACGTAGACCATCCAAGTAAAAAGGAAATATGGGTATGTTACCCCATACTTCTAGTTCAGGACTTTTACCCATTTCTATATGTATATAGTATATATATATATATAAGTACTTGGAGGGCCTAGGTGTACATCATCATCATCATCATCATCATCATCATCATCATCATCATCATCATCATCATCATCATCATCATCATCATCATCGTTTGGCAGGTCCCCCTAAAGAAATGGGATCCAAGTGGGATGATCCACCGCCTCAAAAAACTGTCTACCTACGTCAGGAGCAGATCTGGGAGCGCTGCAAGGCTCGACCCAGGATGTCTTTTCGGTTTCCAGAAATGGAGGTACCCCAATAGCATCCAATAGCTGGATGGTGTAACAATGGAACCTCTATGAACCTCTTATTCGAATGGATGATATATAGGCTATGATATAGGGATACCCCCATGTTGGGAAACCTGTACTTCAAAGAGCTACGTTGAGACCAGAAGCCCCCCAAGTTGCTCAGCACGGGGGAGATTTGGCCAGACAGACCCCCCATCCCTGTTTTTCTAGATAGACGAGATACACAAACTTGCGTGAACCAAAAATCACAAGTTCCCAGCTTAGCTTCCCTTTCACTTCAAACCCAAAACTTGTCAAATGCTCCACTAGGAAAATCATTGTTTACCCCGTTTGGTAGGTTTGCCACCCTTTTTTTCACTTCCCTTCCAACATCAATCAAACAAGCTCCAGAACCCATGATTTGGATTGATTTGGTATTGGATCATTTTAGGGCGGTACTTGAATATTGTAGGGATCCCCAAACACGTGCCGAAGAGTTGTTCCATAGTGTCATGGATGACACTTTTCTCATATTCTCGGGCTTTCAACTTTTCTATACTTTTCTCATTTTCGGGTGGTTGCTCTGGGGGGATTGGAATACCATATGCCCAACCATCAGTGAAGTTAACCAGGAAATACGAAGTCACAGCTAAACACACATATTTTTTCACAGGCTCATACCCGTTGATATATGCGATTCTATGGGCCAATTATATCACCAGTTCACAATGTTTAGACTATGTTAAAGCCTCCAATAGGGGGATGAGACCATGCCAACTTCATCCAATTTCTAGTACGTTACCGGGACTAAACCCCAATTAAAATCACCAGATTTGCTGGGTCAAAGGATAGCCCGATCATCTGAAACACCCCCAGATGAAACCTTGGTTTAGTATTGGACTTTAACATTCATGATTTGGCGGCCATTTCATGGGCTATTTCAATATCATCTTGGCCATATATCTCCGTTTCAGGATGATCAACATGCCCCTGAACATATAATCATATTGAATATGACCCGCGAGAATTGGTTCTTATTAAACCTTAGGATTTAGGAATCTCCTGGTTATACCGAGAATTCGTGTTCTTCTTAACAAGTTCGGGTCTTAGTGTTGCCCCTAATCGAAACACTAATCGCAACACAATCGCCCTCATAGTCCCTGACAGGCCGCTGTTCTTCAGGAGGTGGAAGCCACCTTAGCCATGCCTGAGAGGCTTGAGGCCTGGCAGTTGAGGAAACGGCAAGCCTGGCCCCTGGATGAGTAGGGGTAGTTCGTCAACCTAGATTTGATGTTAATTTATGGTTGGAAAAAACATATTATCAACCCAGAATTGATTTATTTCATATTTGGGTATGGCTCAAAATGATTAACCCTATAATTGGTTGGTTTATGTTCATTTACCACTAAAAATAACAATTTTTGGTACCATAATTTTGATTTATTTGATATCTCTTTCACTTAAATTCCATTGGATGAGGGGGGTCATCCAGTGCCACCTGGCAGCCCAAAGTTGGAATAAATGGCTGGGAGTGGACACCACGCAAGCAAGGTGACAGGTGGCTTAATCAATGTCAGCCCCAGGCTGAGAGAACTCAATCAGACTATGAAATGTGATGAAAGATGATGAAACATATTGAACCATGATGACATCTGATGAAATAGGATGAAATGGAGGTTCCCGCCTACTGCCAACCCGGGGTTTCATTTGCCATGAGGAATTTCAGCCGCCCCAATGAAGCCAACCAAGGGTTTGTTTATAAATCCTGGGTTGACGTGATACATCACCACGATACCCAGACCCTCAGGATTAATCACAGATTCTGCCCCCGAACAGGAGTATGGCTGGCGAATACAGGATGCGGTCCTTTGTTTGCACTCATTTTTTTTGGAACCGAAGAGAACTGAAGGTTTGCTGTACCACTCGAACATCAAAGGGGAATCATTTGGTAGATGGGGTCCCCAAATGATTCGATAAACGGATGTTCCTATTTTGGAGGTTCCAGGTCGATCAACCTCTTGGCTGGTCAGCTGACTAACCTCGCTTCGCTCTACATCCACCATATGCACACATGCACATAGTATGATATATGAGTAACCGACAAAATTAGCGGAAGACTAAAGTAGTAGGGTAGGGAGTGGACTTGGGATGTTCAAATTGGTGCAAAAACCTTCACAACCGATAGGGGACCACCCACTTACCGATACCCCATTTTCACACATAGCATGGAAGTACAAACCTTCATAACCGATAGGGGACCACCCGTCCGCCACTCATATGTGCATATATATATATATACATACACACGTCGACGTATAATCATGTGTATACACATTCACATGTAAAGATGTAACATGTCTAATTACTTGTGGGGTAAAATTGATAAGGTGAACACTGCAAGAGTTATATAGATATCATTTGACATGTTTATGATGTTCATATGTGCTTAATCAAATTCAAAAGGGTGCCTGGGCTTCGTCCCAGAATTGGTTGAAGATAAAATTTACCGGAAAACCCCACAAGTTTCGGGTGAAAACCAATGGTTTTGACCCTCAAATATCCTCTGAGACAAATCCATCGATCATTGGATTGGTTTAAGGGAAAATTTGCAGGAACCCACTATATTTCATGGGAAAATCCATGGTTTCCTGTAGATGTTCCCTTAAACCAATCCAATGATTTTGAGCTGCTCCAAGGCTTCTGGTCAAGCAGTTGGTCCCTATCCTGTCAGCCACTGTCGACATTGGGTCGGCGAGGGGCGGCTGAATGGCCACACCAAGGTGGAAGGGGTTGGGAAGAGTGGGAAGAGTGGGAACAGGAAGACAGCAATGATATGAAAGCTGCAATGTTGTACCCTCCAGTAAAGTAAAATAGCCATGGAAAATCACCATTCTAATAAGCAAACCAACTATGAATGGGCCATTTTCTATAGCTATGTTAGTTTACCAAATGGTATTGAGGATCATACTCTAATTGGTTTAGAGCATATTCACTATATTCACCACTATGGGTTGTATTCTCTGGTAGTCGTGAATTGAAGTTCTTGTTAGCCAGCATCAGTTGCGGTCACTTTCATCCCAGAATTGGATGATGGGAAAAACCCGCAGGAAACCCCAACGCATAAAAACATGGTTGCCATGGTTTGCATTTAAGACTTTCCATTCAGCCAACCCACGGATCTTGAATCATTGCTGGAAAATATATTGAAATATGGAATTTTCCCCGGTTTTCCCCCGATATTCCCTATGATCAACCAATGAATCCAAACATTCCCTATACATCCCAATGATTTCATAAGTTCATCCATTTTTGAATGACAGGTCCGCGGACGTGGAATGGGCTCCTTCCGTTTCCTGCGGGAGGTGGGAAAGCTTTGTTTGCAAGTTGGCACCCCCAGTTTGGCACCCCCAAATTTCGATGGTCGATCATCATGTTCTCCAATTAAAATGGCAATTTTGGGGGACAAGAACATGGTACATCGAAAGATGGCATAAATTTAATTGAATTTTTAAATTCACCATTTCCAGACACTGTTTGATTCTTGGACACGTCCGCTTCAAACGTAGTCGCATCAAACCCACGAATTTCGGCCTCCGCCCTCCGCAACTGCACAGGTCTTTCCTGGCAGACCTTTTATTTCTCCGCTGCCACCAGCATGCTTCAGGCTCCAAGAGTGAGAAGCCGTTGGTAGTTGCAAATGGGTCTGTCTGAAAATGGGGTATGCGGAGGGAAAGTGATGATTCACCATGGGATTTGGGGGCACTTTATTTTCAGACAAAGCCACATGTTTTCAAATGAATCATGTATGAGCAGTGTTCAAAACACCTGTTGGTTGATTATTCCAGGGGGCTATACTATCCTAGCGGGGACTATCACAAACCATGAGCTCATTTGTGAAAGTAGTTTTCTTTCATGATGTGATGATCTGGGACGATGATCCTACATGATTGGCATATATTTATATCATATATGTATATATAATCTACGTGCGCATTTTGGACATTTTTTATTTTTTTGTGGGTTTGGTGCCTTGAGAGCAAAGCTTTGCACTTTCGCCTGACCGGCGATTCTTCAGGCTC
>BGPT01004047.1:2362-21255 GCA_003297045.1 Symbiodinium sp. clade C Y103
GGGGCCTGGGAACTAAGATGGAACTAAGAATTCTTCTGAGGAATCTTAGTTCTTGGTTCTTAGTTCCAAGGGTCGTTTGCAAACGTTTGCAAACGCACTAGGAGAAATTTTCCCCTAAGTACATGGAAGTATATCTATGTATATATATATATATGGCATTATCCCTCGAGACTAGGTCCAAATTTGTCCTAAAAAAACACCTAAAAAATATACCCTCAAAATATGCAAAAAACACTGTAAATACCAGTAAAAATCACGAAAAGGTAGGTTTTTTTTTTTTTTTGGGGGGTACCATATATATGTATATATATAAATATATATATTTATTTATATGTTATGTATGTATATATATATATATGCTTTTGTGGATCATTCATATTATCCATTTCAATGGCTTGCTATAGTTATATCATGTTCAATCCCCAATCACCATGTCTCCAGCCTTGCTGTAGGCCAACGCGCAATTGTTCTCGCGGCTTCCAAAGACATTGTCCCGGACCCAGTGGATGCGATCATGGCAGGTAGAAGACTCCTCGGGCTCGGATCGAAAGGGTTTCCTAGATAGGTCAAGTAGTTTTTCTCCAATGCTATTCTGAATAGTAACTCGTAATTCGTCATCTTTTCTCACTATGTCACTATTTTAACCGGATCTTAACTTTCCCATCTATTTAGAGGATCCTACACACAAATATATGATCATATGTATATCTACATATATATATATATAAATACATACACACATTCCATGCATGTTTGAGCTACAGAAAACTTCCCCTGCCACTCCGAGTGTTGCGCGACACCCTGTCGATCGAGTTTCTCCATGAAGTTCACAAACGGCATCGCAACCCAAGGGTGACAAGGTGGTGTGAGCACAACCTGGATCAAGGATCAACAAAAATCACCCAAATCCATGGATTCCTGGGTAAATTACCATATTTCACTGACCTGAATATTCTGGCGAATATTGGGATAATTCCCCTTACTAAACATCATTCCAGTGAGGGAGAACAGTGAGGTCGTTCTAATTTACCCAAATGGAAGTTGCAGGATTTCTTAAGGGAGTAACATGGCAGTGGTATGGGAAAAGGGCTCCCATGATTCGGGGCTCCTTATGAATTCTAGATATCTATACATGTACAGATCAAAACCCTTATGTATCTCTCTCTATCTCTCTATACATACATATCTCATATATATATATATACATAAATGTGTATCAAAAAAAACAAAAAATATAGATATGTATGTATAGAGATATGATATAGATTATATGAAAAATATGGATATATGTATATATGTATATAATAATCACACATATTTGATGATTCTTGATATTTATATCCATATTATGTATATAGATATGATATCCACACCCCTGGATCATCCTGCCTCGCTGATGGGTTCTACAGCACCAATCCCTCTTGTCCTGGACAGGCCATGGCGATCCCAGTGGGAGGTTTTGACGCCATTCTTCGCAACACCAAT
Organism: Symbiodinium sp. clade C Y103; assembly: GCA_003297045.1. NCBI lineage: Eukaryota > Dinophyceae > Suessiales > Symbiodiniaceae > Cladocopium > Cladocopium sp. clade C. Next base: position 3,848 of record BGPT01004047.1, read on the forward strand.
GGGAATATAACGAAGAATATACAACAAAATCAATATATATATATATATATTTACGGTAATCAACATAATCAACACTGGTGAATTGTTAAAACATATTACCTTCTCCGGTATTTGGATATAATCTAGCTATATAGTTGAGTTGGGGTTTGCCTCGTATACTTGCTCTATATGTCAGCGGCTATTACTGTGACTATTCGCATTTATGACGCATTTAGCAAGTGGGAATGCACATCCAAGGACCTCCAGTCACTTGATTCGTGTCTTAGCTTAGCGTCAAAGGACTTGAGGGAATTGGAAAACACACAGATTTCACTGTTTCACTGTCAAATATATAAACAGGGGGGTCGCTGTAGCCAGCAATTGGTTTTTGGAAGGTTTTGGGATCTACGCGGCACAACTATCATTGGATTTTACAGATGATATCAAAGATGTTGTGACTGCAATTTTCGATCTGATGCTTGGTGTATAATTTTGTATCCAAACTAGTGTGGTAAACCCAAACCCGTAACCCCCCTTTTTGAGGATTGTTAAAAACCCACACAGCTGGCCTTTCTTGTCTTGACAGGGTATTGTTTATGGGCCTTGGTTTACCACATGGTTGCCTTGACGATATGGCTATGGGGTAAAGGTGACGTCCCAATCAGTGGGGGTTCTGTAATCCTTACACATTTATGGCATTTCATGGCCCATCATTTCAGTCTTCCCCATCCAGCAAAGCCCAAGTAGACCCAGAAGATATCAGGGTAGATGATGATTTCCATGTGAGAAACCTCCCCAAATCACCAAACATGTCGGTTTTGGCGAAGCACTCCAATGCAAACACAGGGCTGGTATACGGTATAACTCAATCATGAACCATCCCATTAACTAATCCTTTTGGGGGTCGTTTTACATCATCCCAGTCATAGAAGTATACCCACTGTCATAAACCAAAATTGGGGATGGTTTATGGCATTGGGTTTGCTAAATCAACTCCTACCAAGTCCCATTAATTTCGCAATATTCCTGGTTATGTCCATTAATTCCTCCCATTAAGTCACTATTTGTTGAGGGTTAATCCCATTCAAGTATAGCCATTTTTAAGTACAATTATCCCATAATTATCCACTCATCATCCCATATCAATTCACATTATCCCATCAATATCTTAATATCCCATCAATAGCCTACTATATCCCATGAACATATTGGACCTACCACATTATACACTGCCCAATCCCTCCGCCTTTTTCCCTAAGCGCCTCGTTCCAGTCAGAGATGGTTCCAGTGAAGCAGTGATGCTTCACGCAGCCTTTGCTCTCGTGGTCGCAACACCAGCTCTTCTTGGAATCCGACCAGCCTGGGCCACGGGGATGTTTCGCTGTCTTTTTTTTGACATTCAAAAGGGGATGGGGGGGCCAAACCGTTGGTGAACATCTCCTTTTTTTTTTTGGGACCACATATTTGGCCAAGTGATTTCCAAGACATGTTGCATCACCTCCAAATGGATTGATATTATCAATGTTTAGCTGTTGTTTATCTCATTCATGCGATTTCCCCTGGTTTTGCTGGCTGGCATCATTTTCTCTGGTTATCTCATCATTTTGTTGGAGATTTCCTATGGTTTTTGCTGATTTTTGTTGATTATCTATGATTAGTTGGTGATTTCCTATTGTTTTTGCTAATTTTGTTGATGATCTATGGTTATCACATTGGCTATGGCTCAAAATTATTGAGCTTATACTTGGTTGGTTGACGTCAAAATTTACCATTCAACATGACCATCAATTTGGTACCATATTTTTAACCCATAGCTATATATTTACCCTCTGCTAATCAAACATGGCTAGCTGGAAAATCCATGAACATCCAGCATTTACAGGGATTTTCCCAGCTATAAAGCTTCATTTAGTTCGGGGATTTCCAACTAGCCATGAAATGAAACCTATGGTCATTGGAAAATACCCTATCATGGTTTTGGAAAATGATCATTTATAGGATCCCTACAGGATCATTGATAGGGGATTTCCAATAGCCACATCTTTTGTCCTAGTGATTTTCCCATGGTTTTCCCGCCTTGGAGCCAGTTGGAGAAGCCGGCACCGCAATCCTCAGGTGCAAAACTATAGATTCTGACAGCATCAATGGGATATCTAATGGGCTGTATCTATCTATCATCTATCTACCTATCTATCTATTAGTTATCTATTATATATCTATTTATTTATATATATATAGCTAATAGATTGGTTTATATTTATGACGGTGTATCAGTTTTAATCTATTGAGATATATAATTCGATACCTATCAATGGGATGTATTATGACGTCACTGGAATGATGGTGCTGGCGGGAATCATCCCCGTAGCTGGCCGATTTTTGGACATAGCTATTTTCAGGTTAGTGTCTTTTATTGTAATGCAGCCAGATATGTAAACCTCTAATATCTATCATATCTAATGTTATGTAAATTTACCAAACAGCAAACTGTTAGCTGTGGATCAATATCGACCATATAAACCATCGCTAGCAATAGGTTGCATAGTCATAAACATACATGTCCTCCGGCAATCAAACGTGGCGTGCTCGAACATCTCCTTTCAATTGGAGGTTTTAGGCTGGGAAAATCATCTATATATCGGTTATTTTCCTCTGCTACGTTTGATTACCGCAGGGTATCAATCTAGTTCTATCTATTCGGGTGCTGTTTTTCCGCACTGGTGCGCCCCGGCGACTGGATATTTGGGACCCTATGATGATGCATCTACTATCGCTTGATTCACTAGTTTCAGATACCTCTGCAAAGAAAAGAGGAATAGGATATGCCAACCCTGCATCAATAAACCCTGGTTGATCAATTAGGGTGGTCACCCGCAAATAGTGATATTCTGCTCCTAAACTGCACCCCTCCAATTGAAATCAATTGAACTTCCCAAAAAAATACATCAAAAAAACAAATCAAAATATCCATCAAAAGGAAGTGACATTTTGGGGGTCTCCGGGGTCCTTTGGTAGATTAAGGGGGTACACAATTTATTCCCCAAAACCAAAAACACCTGGCTAAACATGTCCCACATGACCCATTCACCTTCTCTACAGCAAAGAGTCATAGATCTTGCCGGTCGCCTTGCCGCCGCCTTCCACATGCGCAGAGGCATGACCGTGCATCTCCTCAGTGGCAAAAAAACATCTTGGTGATGGTGAAATGAGAATACCCTTTTCAAAATAGGGTACCCCCAATTCCACTGGATTATAATCATTTTCCCCATTAAAATGGTTATTTGTGGGTATCCCACATTTTCAGACAACCCAGTATACGGATATACATATGGTGTATATGTACATAAAATATATTGCATAACCGAACCAAGGATACACATAAATATGTATCACATATGATGGGATATAAAGGGATATTCCCCACAATTATGTGCCATTGTTGAAATTCGTCCATGCGTGCGTGCCGGCAAAAAAAATCATGAATGCTCATCTTTGCTGCAAAAAAAAATGCAAAGGCAGCTATGGTCAGCTGTGTGTTGTGATTTCTCTTTAGCTCCACCCTCCTTCTTGATTCGTCGCTTAGGCTCCGGCAATTTTTCTAGCACTGACATCTATTCCATCGTCTTAAACTCTTTTTGCAAACTTAAACTTGGTTTGCAAAATTCCAGTATCTTGACTCTTGGTACTCCTGTTTCACAATGCTTGGCTGTTTTGTCAATTACGAGTACTTATCTGCTGGCCTTTTGCGCTTCATTTCGTGGGTATCGATATATATATATATATACATATGACTATGTATATATATATATATATGTGTATGTTGGTATAATGCTTTGTGTATAATGTAGTTGTATATGCATATGTATATGTATATAGTATAAAGTATATACCCATGTATATCACAGCACCAATTGAATCCGGTTTCCCTTCCAGCCTGTGCTACCTCCTGGGATACCCTGCACATCCCTGCACCAACTGGCAAGAACAGGTATAGCGATGTATATTGCAAACCATCAAAATGGATTAGCCGGCAACCATCCTCGACACTCTGGTCGTCTAATTTGTGGCTGGAACACTCCAGTTGATAAAATTCATCGAAACGACGAGACATGTCCAGCTTCGACCAGCGAGGAAGATACCCCAACGACCTGATGCTTATTCGAGTAAATCTACTGAGCAGAGTTTTCACATGTTTTCACTGTTCTCACCCATTCAGATGTGGGACATTCCTGGAGATTTTGACTACCACCCCTAAGCAGAGCCTTACTTCAGGTCAACCACGAGTCCATCCCATAGATCCCGCCCGAAACGCCAAGATGCCCAATGCCCATGCGATGAGCCGGGACATCCCCGGTCCCTTAGGGTGTGGTTCAGATCCCGCCATAGTTAGCTTCGTTGGTTTCATGGGGATATTATGGAAAATATCTGGGATAATTGGATCATTTATACACAGACAATGGGAGAATCATCTATGTGGGCTTGATTAAGATAGGTAACTTTGTTTATGTGCCTGACCTCACGGCACATAGGTTTCTGGAGGATATATCGATCATATCGAATTAGTTCACTGGGTCAAAAAAGAAAACAACTAACAACGGGTGGGGGGGCACCACGTTGTAGTTAGCTTCGTTGGATTATAAACCACCAAACATGGGTTTTGCACGACCCACATTTGCAGACCCATGTTGGAGCCTCAACCGTCGTGAAACCCCTCCTACTTCTGGGCTGGTTGGTAGTTTTGACTCAAGATATCATCGGTCCACGGTCAATGTGTCTCAATTTTGACCCATGGGTCTCGAATGGGTGTATCCCCCGGCTCGAATGGGTGTATCCACTGCAGGAAACCAATGGTTCAAGTGATAGCCAGTCTTAGATACCCTGCATCACAATCATTTCTTTTGCTGATATGTAGATATATACTATGATGTACTCATGTATAGCAAAAGATTGAAGATGATTAGAATATTCACTGGATTGGTTTAAGGGAAAATTTACAGGAAACCTCTATATTTGATGGGAAAAATCCATGTTTTCCTGTAAATTTTCCCAAAAATCAATCCAATGGTTAGAGTACTCGACTATCAGTATCAGTATCCCCCTTCCGCAATAGCTCGCGCTTCAAACAACCGAGTGGCTCGTGTGCGCAGCAATACTTCTTCTTCAAAGGTGACCAACCATGGTACCAATTGCCTCAGAATGATGGTACCAAATTGATAGCTCCATTTGGGGGTTTCCAATCCATGGAGGTACCCAAAAATGGATGGTTTTTGTTATGGAAAATCCGGATTGAAAATGGATGATTTGGGGGTATACCACTATTTTAGGAAACCTCCATTGTTGAATGGTAAATTTTGACATCAACCAACCAACTATGTTGGGTTGAATCATTTTGAGCCCCATATCGAGCTGGGTTAGATGGTCATTCGGAATCTGACCCACACATCTTCTGCAGGAGCTGTTGCCCTCTGGTAAACTAACAGTTTGCTATGGAAAATCACCATTTTTCATGGGAAAATCCACTATTTCTATGGCCATTTTCAATAGCAAACTGTGAGTTTACCAGAGGGTAGTCCCTTTGTCTTTGACGGACTGCAAATCACGCTATGTATCACCTCTGAGCGAAAACCAAGTGTGGGTCAAATTGACTGAGGGACTAGTCCTCCTTCTTCTTTCCAATTTCTTCTGGTCTATCATGGGAGACATAATTCTTCTGGAGTATCCTAGTTCTCATAGCTTTCCCTCATCGACATATTGTACAGGTACACTCCATTGTTGGACAAACCCCATCTTGCTGACAAACATACAGTATACCAGTATCACATGCAATCCCCAAAGTATCTCGCAATAAAATTGTTGGTTTTAGGCCCAACCCTTTGCTAAATCCCAAGTTCAGCTGGCGGTTTACCTTGATTGAAATGCTTTAAATCGGCATCTTATTTCTGGGGGCTACGCTCTAGTAATTTCACATAGCTATGGAAAATCACACTTTTTACTTGGTAAATTCTTAAACATGAGCCATTTTCCAAAGCTATATCAAACTACCAGAGGGTAAACATCATGTCCTAAAGACCTTGACTCTTTGAGTAGGCCACATTTATCCCAGTTCCTTTGCCAAAGGTGCTGAAACCCTCGTTGCAGTTGAAACTGGTGATGTGCTCCTGTCGAGGGAGCATCAGAGCTTGGTACATATAAACCAATGCATTAACATTCTGTAACCATTTGTTTGGGGCATTTACCCAGGTAAACAACATTTGTTGGTTATACACAACTCCCACATCCAACCAAGGCAATCTTTTTTTGGGTCTCAGAAAATATGGAACCCCTTAAAATCTGTGGTTTGGGGGGATACTCCATAAAAATAGGGGACACCCCCCAGGAAGCTGATCATCGACCGATATCGACGGCTCCTCATGATCGCGTTCGATGATCTTCGGCGGTGAGGGCACTGGCACATCCACATACTTCACGCGCGTCTTCACCTGGAGCGGCTTCGCCACGGGCGAAGGGTGGAAATATGATGCATGGTGGAAATAGAAAACGTCATAGACATGGACATTGATGGACATTTTTTGATTTCTATGATAATTTTTACATCATGGAAAATGATAATGATACTGTAATGATAGCAATAATATGCAATGATGGTTATAATGGAACGATAAGGATATGTGTGTACATGGTTGGTCGGTTGAAATTTCATGTTTTTCTTCCATGCAAACATAAACATATTCTTTTGCAGTTCGACCTGCATATCGTTGGGGCCCCAATTTGCTCAACAATCCAACTGAGAGTCGAAGTCTTCCCCCATTGCACGACCAGAGGTCCAGAATCAGCCTGAAAAACCATCATCTGTGGACTGGCTCAAAAAAAGGATCAAATGGAGCCGCGCATTCCTCTCATTAGATAAATCATCCAAATTTGGGGTCAACAATCCTTAGCGGTGACTACAAGAAATGGTAAATCAATGACAAAATACCCATGGGATACGAAGAGACATACTAGCAAATCAAATCACCCAGCCATATGTATACATATATATATGTATATAATATATACATAAATACACACTATATACATGCCTGTATAAATATGTGTATATATATATACATAGCGAGAAATCTGGGCATTGTTTCACAGAGACCCACAAGAGGTTTTTTGGGGGGTGCAGTACACACAAACACACACTCACATGGGTTTGTCGGAAAATAGGGTACCCAAAAACCTAGTGATAAAAAACATCCCAACATATCAACATGACATGGGTATTGCACCTAAATCTACAGGAAATTCCAGCGTAAATCACAATAGGTTCAGACTCTCTTCCCAGCAGCTACCTCTGTCTTGGTCTTGTAGTGAGTGGAAGGGCAGCCCCGGTCATGCTTCCAGCAACAGAACCTGCGCAAGTCTGAAAAAAACATGGGCATATGGATCATATATGAGAATGGATCAACATTGAAGGTCTAGGGGGACCACAGATTCTATTCATTTTTAGTGTTAACCATCTTCTTTTTTCGGATATCAAAAGATTGAACCCATCTCCAAATCTGGATGCATTATTAATTATGCCATCCCAACTCACCGTTGGACCATCAGAATCACCAACTTTTGGAGCAAAGGTAGTCTTCCAACCCCCTTTGTGGCAAGACGTATGTTGATGGGTCATACTTCACAAATCATATATGGGTTTGTCCAAACATGGGGAATCCTAGGGATACCAACCAAAATTCGGGGTAGAACACCAACCATTTGATAGGTGTTGTTTATGGAGATATAGTGGAGATATAATATAACTTAACATAACTTAACTTCTTTTCAAGCATGGAAATCTAGCCAACAAACACAAGGTCACAAGGCCAAACCATATTCTCCTGGAACTCATTTCAGGAACCCCGCACCTGCATGTTTCCGAGCAAGAATCATTGTTACAGCACAACGGTTTCGTATGGAATTTCTCTTCAATAAATCCAGTGACGATCAATTCATCAATCTTTTGTTCCCAACAAAAAAGTTTATAGATGGGATTGCAATCCAAGCTTTTTCCTTCCATTTTGTCCAGTGCACTCGGCTTCTAGGGGCCTAAGGACATTTAGTAGGTCATGGTGGTCTTCCCTGACCCTTGCTACCTTTTACCATCTGGTAGTCTAACATGATAATGGAAAATGGCTCATATATAAATGATATGTCTATCAAACATGGCATTTTCCATGAATTTCCACCTACCATGTTCACTTTCCAGAGGGTAACCGGGTAAGCAATGTCTATTTCCAGCTATCATCCCACGTGCAATCAATTTTGTGAATGGTATATGGTTATGTTTCCATCCCGATCCTACGTAGAACAATGTTTACATCAACAAAGTCTGGTTTGCGATGTCCCTATTCTGATCGATTTTAAGTGTGGCCATTGTTGGGGCACATCATCCCCATGTTGGTTTCTCTTGTTTGATCTACCAAGTACCAAATATTGGTCATCAATGGTCATCAATCAATGCCTCTATCTCTCTCTCTCTATATTGTACTAATGATATATGATATACCATCACAGTCAATCACAACTAGACATATATACATATGTATATATATATATATATATATATGTAGAGTCTTGTTTGGTTTGATAGATCTTAAACACGCTCAGATTATTTCATTAATATACCATACATGGTGGTTTTCTAAAGTGCGGATACGTTCAAATCATACATTCCAATAGGATTTTCCATTCTAACTCATCCAGCTATTCGGGTACCCCAAGTTAGGAAACCTCCATATTGGGTATAGGTCAAAATTGGGTACCCCAATCATTAGATGGTGAATACTAAACATTTATATTATATACATGAATCCTAAAATCTGTGGTCCCATAGGGCTCAAATTTTGACCCATAAACTCTCAGGACTTCCCGGTCACTGTCCGCCACACCTCTTCTGGTCCTCTGTCCACAGTTCCTGGCACCAAACGTGGTGGTGGTGGACCGCAGAAATGGCGGGTCGTGTGGGGAAACAACCCTGGGAAACTGATTGAAAGACGATGAACGGGTTACGTGATGGGTGAATGATGGGTGAATTGATGGGTAATTCATCAGGAAAATGGTTTAATGATTTAATGATAGGTAAAACAAAACGAGCTGAACATATGGTCGGAGCGATAAGTGTTGTTGGACGATTTGGGACAAACCACGTCGTTCACTTGTAACATGGTATGATGTGTAAAGAAAAGGGTGGAAGTGTGGCCATTTCCGAATGATGGGAAAAATATAAAACCAACATGTTCCGAACAGTTTACTTGTTCCATATCAGATAGGCTGCCTTTGGTTGTCTATGGCAATGTCACAAGGTTGAGGTTCCATACTGGATTTGCCAAGCTGTGTGAACATTGGGGCACCCATGAGACCCTTTTTAAATTTCAATTCTTAGCATCAAATCATCATAAATCATCCATATTCGGGGGGGTTGATAGTTTTGACCCAATGGCCCTTTTTGAAAACGGCCACCGCCAGCGACCACACGTCAGTGATTCCTGGTAGTTGTGGAAGCCTTCTACGCAATCCTGGGCAGGTTGCGAGCAGATCATCGGGGATCCTCCCATGTAGGGAGTATAATCAGATGGGATAAGGGTACATTTCATGGCTCACGTGAACCCATTGGTTGTATAGTTGAGACTTAAATGATCCAGCTGGCAATCATCTTGGCTGGCAAGGAACAAGCATCCTTGATTTTGCCTGCCTCTGTTCATTGGCGCTTGGGGCTGAATTTACTGTACAGTATTCCCTCCTATGTGATAAATTGGTTAAATCCCAAGAATCTCGTTTGGGACAAACACACAGCTGTTCCCAAATTCGGGTGGTTTGAAACTCGACATGATCATCAAATCTGTCTATTCAAAGCTTCAGAATACAGTCATATGAAGGAATGACAAACTATGATTACCGAACAACTTTGAAGAAAACAAAACTCTTGGATAACAAGGGGGCCAATCCCTGATTGGCAATAGGGCACAGGCAACCCGGGATGATGCCTCAATGCTGAGATTTCAGAAGAACAAAGTGAAAAAACCATCTTTGTGAACACAAACTCCACCTGACAACAACTTAAATAGAAATACGTTAATTCGCACCACCAATGACATTTGCACATCATCAACCTACAGCAAATGTTCGGGAGTTTGGCCTGGCCAGCTCCATGTTTCTTAAGTCCAGGTGCATAGCCCTTTTCGTGCACGTAGACGTGCTCGGTTTTGGTCACCACCTGGAGGGCTGGTCTCTATGGGGGTGATTTAGGGGCTAAACTGTTGTAGGGAACCATGAAACTGCTTTCTGCATGTCTAATCATGTCTATGATATAAGATTCTTCTGCTGGTATCTCGATATGAGATATGGTTGGCTTCCCAATACTCCGATCCCCATGTTTCAGTAAGAAAAACTTGTGGGGATTTCGGCAGATCCACGACAAAACAAAGTTATTTTTGGTGTCATTGTGAGTTGACGGACTTTCTTAGTTGATGACCACCGAATCAACAATCATTGGCACCTAATACTTGTAGGTAGTCTGGTCAGCTTGTGGCGTGATGATTAAATTTGCCGAGATTGATTGGTGACTCTTGCATCAACATGGACCTTGATTTCGAAAGAATCCAAGACATGAAACTTGGAAACTCATCGAACGCCATCAATTGGTGTCAGAATGCTCCACCATATGGTGCCCCACCCCCAGTTTGGGGATGTTGGTCTGGAAATTAACCCATCCGCTTAAGAATAATCTCCACTATCCACCATAGTTAAACTGGTTAGAAGTTAGAAACAAACTTTGCTGACTAAAAGGCACCCCATTGCTTCTTTCAAGCTTGGCATTGAACGAAAATTGGACTGTTTGGTGCTTAAATAAAATGTGTGATTTGCTTTGGGATAACCAAACAACGTGCGAACTGTAGATACTGGAATCCAAAATGCCTACCAAATCCCATCTTGCAGGCGCTTTATCCCGAATAATGTTGGTTGAATCAACGCTGGTGCAGCTGGTGCAGGCTCAAAATAATCTGTATGTAGATGTATGTAGTTGGCTGGCGGCCTGTAGAACGCCGCCAGCTTGTCCCCCCTAAATAATGAGTCGAAAACCAAAAATTGGATTTCAATTGAAACCAATTTATATACATTCAATTGATTTTCCTTTTGAATCTAAAGGAGAAGTAAGGATTTCAATTGAAATCTATCTACGTTCAATTGATTTTCCTTTTAAATCTAAAGGAAAAGTAAGGATTTCAATTGAAATCTATCTACGTTCACGTGATTTTCCTTTTGAATCTAAAGGAGAAGTAAGGATTTCAATTGAAATCTATCTACGTTCAATTGATTTTCCTTTTAAATCTAAAGGAGAAGTAAGTTCTGCGGAGGTGCTCTATTCCAGCGCCTTCTTCGCCATCTAGCTCCCAACGCACGGATCTGCTCAAAAGTAAGCAACTTCTCTTCTCCCTTTGTTCTCAGCGAATAGTGCTCAGCATTTGGCAGCTGCTGGGGTGCCTCAGCTTCAGCTCTGCTACAACGGAACTCCGATTGGCCAAGGAGAATCGAAGCCGTGCGCCTTGGTCTCATGATTTCAGGGCCAAGCATTGCAAGGTCCTTGGTTTGAGCGCTGTCTTCAGCTGAGCCACAAGGTCTGCGGCTGTTGTGGGGTGGGCTAATAACGTTCTCTCGCCTGCTTCTGAAAATTTTTGCGCTTCCACACATACGTCATGCTACGCTGGTGTACTTTCTCTTCCACTTCCACACATACGTCATGCTACGCTGGTGTACTTTCTCTTCCACTTCCACACATACGTCATGCTACGCTGGTGTACTTTCTCTTCCACTTCCACACATACGTCATGCTATGCTGGTGTACTTTCTCTTCCACTGCCACACATACGTCATGCTACGCTGGTGTACTTTCTCTTCCACTTCCACACGTACGCCATGCTACGCTGGTGTACTTTCTCTTCCAATTCCACACATACGTCATGCTACGCTGGTGTACTTTCTCTTCCACTTCCACACATACGTCATGCTACGCTGGTGTACTTTCTCTTCCACTTCCACACATACGTCATGCTACGCTGGTGTACTTTCTCTTCCACTTCCAAAACCAAAAGCACGACAAGTGAACCATGACCAAAACCCTCTTACTGATTGTTTCGACTCTGGCCTGCTTGATCTTTGCGACTCGTATGGAATCATCCCTGCTGTTGTTTGCTTCAACATATGTCAAAATCTCTGCAACCAGCGCGTAGTTGTGCATAAGATTGCACAGATTGCACAAATCTGACCCCTTTTCCACACTACCATGTGGCAGCCTCCCAGGGCCTATGATCCTTGATCATGCATCGGAGCGAGCANATCTGACCCCTTTTCCACACTACCATGTGGCAGCCTCCCAGGGCCTATGATCCTTGATCATGCATCGGAGCGAGCAAGGTCGTCTGGCATATGACTGGTATACAGCCGGTTCTAGGACCATGGCAAATGAAAGCTTCTCGCTCGCCAAGTTGTTCACCAGGACAAGGTCTATGCCAAGACATTGAGATCCATTCCCCGTCACTTGTCCCAAGTCGCTGGCACGCAGTGCATTGATCGCAACTGGCGAAGTTAAAGGAATTTATTGGATCAGATTTTCCTCGCAAGCTGAAAAATCAAGGAGGATCAAAGCTTCACCCTCAGATCAATGTGCTGATCAACCAGTGGCTCTGCAGAATGTGGACGCCTTTCACCGGTGCACAAGATGTGTACAGAAATTTGACTCGAATCCTGCAGCGCATGTGAAACCAAGGACTTTTGAAAGTTCGGCACTTAAACTCAAGAGAAACAAGTAGTTGCCTGCTGGATTTGAAAGGGTCAAAAAATGACCAAAACGCAGAAAACCTTGGAAAAACTGGGACAAGATGAACACGCGATGGTTGGAAAGACAGGCGGCGTTCTGTCAGCCGCTTACCATGTAGTTAAAGAAATAGAGGCTGACTCCAGTCAATAGGTTGTCATCACGTTCTCCAGTATTTAAGCGCCATAAAAAATGGGTATCCCCGAAACCAACACATAAGTGCTAGGGTCGAAACATGGTATATGCTTTGCGGTTCCATCCCATATTGGGGAATTCAAACATAGCAGGTTCATCTAAATCTAGAAAATAGGTTTGTCTCAAAATAGAGTACCTCTAAATCCATTGGTTGACCATCATTTTCCCTATGAAAAATGGTCATTTTATGGGTACCCCATTTTCAGACAGACCCAAATGGATCGATGACCATTCCCCAAAATGAGAAACCAACCCATGTTTTGATGGATCCTGCCGGGACCGTGCCTCAGGGGTTTCAGGCACTTCTTCCTTCACGTAGCGCTTCACAATTACCGGAACTTCCACCTGGAAAAAACTGTCCACAACTGCTGGTGGTTGAGGTTCAACCCCGAAATTGATGTGGGTTGGTCACAAAAATGGAGGGGTACCTCAATTCCAGCAAATCGAATGGGAACACATTTTATTAATATTACTAAAATAATCCGCAATTGGATATTTATCCCATCAATATTAATATAATTGGAACTCATATTTGATATATTTATCCCATTCTCCATTGGAACTGGGTCTGGTTGGGATAATCCTCACAGCAGCGCAAGATGGGAATGGGTCTGAACATGTCACCCTGGTATCCTGGTGACACTCAAAATGGCGGGTAAATTGTGCCGAAATGGATCGAATGCCAAAGTGAGATCGATCACACATTCCACCAGGCTTTCTGGCTGGCTGTTTATTGCTATCTTCAGGTCTTTGTTATCCAAATATTTGCTTCATTGCTTATGTTGCGTTCAATGAATGTATCTACCCTTTTCGAAACATGATTGCTTGTCTGCATATGTCTGCAAATGGAGCACCCCCAAATTTTGATTGTTGAGGAAACATGAGGAAACTGTTTTTCCCAGGAAAACTTGCACTTGACAGGACTAACGCCAAATTTCCGAAAATCCCTATCATATTGTTGGTTATATATCCCACCATGCCCCCAGATAATCATTGCCACGTGAATAAATAGTTGGTTTTCTATGGTTCTTTCCGTTTTTGCCATTTGTTCCCCATTCAAATGGACCGCACAACCCCGCCTTCTTCTTGTCATAGACCGTGTGGGGGACATCGTAGGGCTTTTCGACGGGTAAATACCTTAATGGAAAGAACCAACCTCTCATGTGAACTCTTAGCATCTTTCGTGCCTGTCTGAAAATGGGAGTAAACCAACCATTTTTGGGGAGAGATAATTTGGAAAGATAGGGATCTGGATACATCATGATATATTTGATGGGATATAGTGTACATATCTACATATATATAATATAACATATATGATACATATATACATATATATACATATATATATAATACATATATATATAATATATATGATACATAAATATATATATATATATATATACTTAATACATATACAAATATATATGTATCATATTATAAACATAAATTACGAATACAAATATATATATATATATATAGATATCGCGGACCGTTGGCAGGCAACCATGCACAGCGTAAGCAGTGCAGTGGCGGCCAAGTCTCTGTCCCACGGCAAGGGTCTAGCTAAATTGGCTGCCTTCCGCATCGCTGCCCAAAAAAGGCTGAGGACATTGCGCTCAGATGGGCACAAAGATCCATGGGGACTGAAAGTATGATGCCATCAACAGGAACAGCAATACCAGCGCATTGCCTGTTCAAACCACGACAAAAATAATTTTGCAAACCAAGAGCTTTCAATCCGCTGATCATGCCTAGTTTGAACTTCTGGGTCCAAAAAGCGACTACATACATATATATATATATATGTGAACAATTTCAACCTTGTTCGGGGTTGTGCCAATGCGGAATGTCCAGTAGCTGTCAATCAACTCCAAGATGCATATCGGCCCATGCAGACGGCAGTNTGTGAACAATTTCAACCTTGTTCGGGGTTGTGCCAATGCGGAATGTCCAGTAGCTGTCAATCAACTCCAAGATGCATATCGGCCCATGCAGACGGCAGTCTTTTTACCTTCTTGGATGGCGCTTGAGCCACGTGTCGCGGCAAGTCAGAACAGTATTTAACATGTTCACATGACTACCTATTGTACACGCTACTCTCGCCTAGTCCCTTTTAGCANTGGCGCTTGAGCCACGTGTCGCGGCAAGTCAGAACAGTATTTAACATGTTCACATGACTACCTATTGTACACGCTACTCTCGCCTAGTCCCTTTTAGCACCCCCCATGTCCACCGTTGTTTCAAATGGTGGACACAGAAGAAGAAGGGACATCGATGAATTAACTATGTACCATGCATCTACCGCAAAATTCTGTAAGTGCTTGACTTGTGCTTCACCCACTCCCGATGGGAGGAAGGGATCCGCACTCGTCATGGTCAATTACCTGACCGATGCAGTGGGGTAGATGTATCATACAGCTGAACACATGACCCAATTCAAGCTATCTACTCTAGCGCAATTGAGAAGATGGAACGCGACCGTTGGTCGGGAGAACCATGCTACTCTGTACATAGAAATAGACGACTATCAGTGGATCTGTTCAAAGAATGAATTAGTTTGGAGATTGGGAAATTGATGTGAAAATCTAAGCTAAGCAACTCTACAAGCCTCGCTCAGAGTCCACTCAGATGACATACTTCAACATCATCTGAAGTTGTAGTGTTATCGTTGAAGTTTACTCAGTTCGTTTCTTCTTCCATTGTGGTGCTGATTTGTCCCCTCCAGGTGGTGACTTGGAAATCTTTGGTTTGGGTGTTGTTGTTTTCGGTGTTGTTGGCATTGGTTTGGCTTCAATCTTGCTCTTTGCCGGTGGAACTGTTGGAGCTTTCGATGGCATAGCTTTTGCAGGTACTTGTTTTGCTTTTGGCACTGCTGGCGTGGATGAAGAAGATGCAGCAGTTGGACTGGGAGGAGGATGTTGTGGTGCATACGACTTCGGCGTCTCCATGCGCGGAGGAGCCTTAGCCGCAGCTTCAGCAGCAGCTCTTCCCATTTTGGCGGCTGCAGTCTCACCTACGTCACCAATTGCAGCCTTGACGACATTCTCTTCAAGATTGCGTGCAACGTTGGTGAGGCGATGATGTTTGCCCCGAGCTGCTTCAGCGGATGCATAAGACATCGTGAAGTCAATCTTGGCTTGAAAGTCAGGGGGTAGAATTACACCGCTCTGTCTCGCAGTGATCAACACTTCATCACTTCGTTCTTTGATACGGTGTATCAGATAAACGATGAGAGGGACAAAGTGGATCACCTCCTCGAAACCTTCATCCACGTGTCGAAAGTAAGCATAGTGCTTCTTGTCGGGAAAAGTACCTTTCAAAAGTCGTGCAAGGAAATTGCTGATCACTTGTCTCATCTGTGCCTTCTCTTCATTTGTTCCTCGCATTTTGCTCATGGGCACAAGAAACTGCAANTCAAAAGTCGTGCAAGGAAATTGCTGATCACTTGTCTCATCTGTGCCTTCTCTTCATTTGTTCCTCGCATTTTGCTCATGGGCACAAGAAACTGCAATCTTTCTGGATTGAATCCAGCTTCCACCAGAAATTCCAACATCTTCTCAATCTTCACTAAAAGGTCGATTGTTGGCTTCATACATTCAAAAGGTCTTCCAGCAAACATAATGTCATCGCTCCACTTGACTTTGCTTGCCTTTTGATCAAACCATTCTCTGATGGCTTCGTCTGATGGATATAGCAAATTTCCTTCATCATCTTCTCCAGTGTATGGACATATGCCGTCGAGGTCGACGCGTCTGATTTCGTTCTTCACCATCTTGTCGTAGTACTCTTTCGGTGACATCACGACTCGTTGGTTGTAGTAGAAGGGAAACATCTGAAGGATCTTGGCCNCATCACGACTCGTTGGTTGTAGTAGAAAGGGAACATCTGAAGGATCTTGGCCATCAACGCGTTATCAAAGATCTGGGCTGCCCGTTCTTCCATGTCCACATTCTGCAGACCAATGGTGGGCATCTTCTTAGCTGATGGATCAAGATTACATGTCCAGGCAGGGAGACTCTCGTTCTCCTGTCTTGCTTCTTGATCTGCCTGTGCTTGTTCTTCATCAATTTCTTCTTCCACTTCTTCCTCAACCTCAACGTCGACTTCTTCCTCCATGTCTTCATCATCATCACCGGTATAGTCGACCTCGTCCGTGTTGAAGTCAAACTGACTTTGAGTCTCAGACGCTGAAGCCTGTTGTTCTTGTGCTTCATCGACGGTGGCCTTGAAGATCTCCTCTCGAGCTTTCCTAATTGTCTCGTCCAATTCCTTGGAAACAGCTTCGTCTTCATTGTCGTCGGGCTGGTTCATTCTGAATGGACGAATGCCGTGACTTTCGAGAAGACACCAGCAATTCAAACAGATCGAAAGCTTGACAGGTGTTTCGCCA
>BGPT01004048.1:855-12747 GCA_003297045.1 Symbiodinium sp. clade C Y103
TGTGAAGATGTGAGGATGTGAGGATGTGTGAAGATGTGAAGATGCGAGGATGTGAAGATGTGAAGATGTGAAGATGTGAGGATGTGAGGATGTGAAGATGTGAGGATGTGAAGGTGTGAAGATGTGAAGATGTGAAGATATGAAGATGTATGACAGACCTTCACAGTTAGAAGAACCCTTCGCTCAGACGCTCTCGGGAAAAAGTGGCAATTTCTGTGGTTTCACAAGTTTTAAGTTTAAATGAAGCTAAATCAAGGATAATTTCTATATACCACCGTTTGCAGAAATCCAGCCACAGTTCTTTAAGATTGTGAAGGTGATAATCATTAATCTAAATAAAATATTCATCTAAGGTTGACCCAGTCTGTTTTTCCCAGCTTTTCAACTATGGGTTGCATCCCTTTTATCATATCCTAATTAGATCCCACGTGTTTAATGACCACAAGTTTGATAAAGGCATCCAGTCGAGTAACAAAGTCAGATTGCACTTGAAATCATGACCGACCATGAAGTGTCCCTATTGTTTATCTCCGTTGAACCCCCCCTTCAAAAAAAAACAATCACATTAAACCACCATTGAATATCATTAAATCCCATAAAGATCCCATACAGTTGATGGTTATTAAATCACATCAAATCCCACCAAATCGGATAAATCATCCATTTTTTCCAGGACATCTGTGCAAGCAACCGCTTGGCCGACTGCGCCCGCTTAGGTGACTGCGCCCTGGGGGCAGTCCCAGGGAGGTCCTGGAGTCGTGGATGGGGAAGGGTTATAGAACCACTAAAAATGACTGATTTCCATGGTGGTACGTAACATTGTATTAGTCGTCAAAAATGGTAATTTAACCATTAAACAATATTTAAAAATGGCATGAGTTGTGAAAAAAACTGATTTCACATGATTTGAACACGGTGATTTGGTAATGAACAAGTGGATTTTCACCATTGAACATGGGGGTCTGACGTGTTTTTACCAACAGCCACTTGGATTCAACATGTTTCAATGATGTTTCATCCTGAAGAAGTTGGTGGCCCCCAGTGACAGGTCTGTGGGTTTATGAACCCACCAAAGCATTGATATGTCTTCCATGAAGCCTCTGGCCTATGAATCTTCTTATAAAGCAACTTAGCTAAAGCAAGGGATTAGCTAAGCAAGCACCAACTAAGATATGGTTGGAGATGATCCAGAAAGCTGGGACTGAAATGTCACGGCATGGAAAATCATCAGGAGCTAAAACACACTTGGGAGTTCATTGAGATTCTCAAGGGGGGTCCATTTGTAAGTTGATTGGGATAGTGCGGGCCAAGAATATACATATGACGAGAGAGAGGGTGAGACAAGAAATATAAGCTGACATTGAATGACACGGGTCACCCTTCTTCAGACCGCCAAAGCCATCAACATTTGTTGTTTCTCATATGAAGTAGAAATGGTATGGAATTGTCTGAATCCTGCATCAGCATCAATCAGGGGCGCTCAAATATCAATGAAGTCATGCCCTTGTCTACACCCAAAAACGGAGTTCTCTCAACCAGTTGAAACAGCAAGGCCCAGCATGGCAACCGCCGCACCCCGTGCCACCCCGTGCGGTCCACGGTCATCTCGGTCACGTGGGCATTTTGACTCCCCACATGTCCTCAGAGCCAAGAGGCCGCCAAAGGTGACTGCCCCAATGATGGCAGATGAATCAGCCCTCAGAATGGTTGTTGCTGGGAAATAGGCAGATCATTATTGAGGGGATCACCTATAACTAAGGGTGGGAAAATGCTCAACTGGGCTGGGAGCAATATCACCAGTTGAGCTTCTGATCGTGAGCGGGTCTTGACAACCAAAAAGTCTGGCTGGTGTAAAATGCCTTGAAAGATATGGAAAGTATTGGGGAAATCTCATCCCATTTGCCAGCGAGTTATCAATATTAGATAAAGTGGCCACTGTTTCTAGCTGAAAATCTTCTCTCCTACCCTCTAGTAAACTAACATAACTATGGAAATTCACCATTTTTAATAGGGTAAATCCACTATAAATGACCATTTTCAATAGCTATGTTAGTTTACCAGAGGGTAACTTCAGCGATCAAAAGTCTCATTCTGCTTTGGATGTCGGGCACCCTTGGGTACTCCAAACTTAGGGACCATGAAACCAGGTCGGCCAGGGCCATACCCCTCGATGTTAACCCAGCTGTAAGTTGCAAGTGCTTATTAGCGACTTCGCTGTTCATCATACTGTGGGTGGAAGAATCCTGCACCAGTTGATAGGTGGTTTATCCCATTATTTATAGAGTTTCAACCGTTGCATCCAAGGTGCTGCAGGATTTCCTGAATTTCCACTGTATTGCTGATATCCCACGATATCCGGGATTCTCCCGGCATCTGGGCATATTTAAGGATCTCGGCAAACCAGCAAAAGCGTTTTTTGTGGGACGATATAACTTTGGCAATGTAATAAGTGTTGCTGTAGGATATCCTCAACTCACATAGCTATGAAACCATGAAACTCCATGGACCATTTTCGCCTTGGCTGTGAGTTTACAGGGTTTCCTTGCAACCATTCGAGTAATACCACTATTGATATTACGCGATATCCTCATGATGTTCTCATTGAGCCACCATTTTTGATGCTTAAATTTGTCCCAATGAACCATAGACTTGGGATGGCCCCCCTCATTGCTCGTACCAGCATCGAGTGCCAAAGACCTTGCCTCAGTCCAAGGATTTCCATGATCCTCTATGGGATACCCTCTGGTTATGACTAACATAGCCATGGAAGTCATGGCCTATTTATAAATGATTTATGGTGATTTACCTACAAAAAATGGTGGATTTCCATAGCTACGTTAAATAACCAGAGGGTATATCAGATTTCTGGATATGACTGCCGTACAATGGCGATCTTAAGTAGGATACTACAAATATTTCTCATGGAATGTCACGCGATTGTCGTGGAAAAAGTTAAAAAAGGGGGACACCGAAATCATCCAAAAATGATCGTGTGCAGCGGGGAGATAAATGGATGTGGGGTACCCCCAACTTTACTGAAACCTCAATCATCATAAATATATGGATCCAACCACCGTGGAAGTGGTCCAAGCTTATGGATCGATGGACTGCATCATGGTTTGGAGGGTGACCTTTGGAAAAGAGCCAAGGCACTTAAAGCAGCAGAGAAGACATGACCATTGAATTTTTCCACTGCTTTTTCAGAGTTCAGAGTTCCATCAGGAAACATCCCAAGTTTCCAAACGTAGAACCCCCAGAATTCCAGAAGTAAAACAGCCAGTGCCACAACCCCCGCCGTTGTTCAACGCTAGCACCTGGAGTGATGGTGTTGCTCAAACTGGCTTTCGTCAATCCCGTCCCCGCCGGCTTTGCTGGCGACTCCTGGTGATGTTTCTTGCAGAGCCAAAGCTTGGAAGGTCAAACTAGCCATCCATCCATATGCAAGGTACAATCACTATATGTGTACATAGAATATAGCAACCCTAAACACAAAACACTAAAGAGTGAAATCCTATTCACATAGTGGTAAATTATTTTTCTATCTTTGGGGGGGTCACTGTGCAACATATCCTTGGACCCTCCAAGTCTCCATGAAAACTGGAAAAATCCCAAGGGTAGCGATGTTTGACTACAGGAGGGTACCAACTTCGTGGCTTAAAAGCCATGGATGCAACTCCCCTTACACAAAGGATACCTGGCATCAGTTGGACTGTGAACCCTGGACCAAAAAAAACCTGTTGAATAAAGACTGGGGTGTCGTACCTCGCAAAATAGTGATAGATTCATGTTATGTTTTCTTCTCTTCTGCACTAGAAAATTGGAGGGGTTACTCCACCAAATAAAGTTGATGCTCAAATCTAAAAAAAAGTTTCACATGATAGTGCTGGATAGCTACAATATCCCTATCCCCATGACACCACCACAATAGCCGCGCTTAAAGATCTGGATAGCTACCACAAAACTGAACCATCATTCCAGTGCCGAAGGAAAATTGTAACTCTGAGTGACGTTGAAGTGAGCTCTTCATAATTCACCCAAATAAGTTACCCAAAATGTGGGCCCCTGCAGTTATAAGTTGGGTTGGTTTATGAATCTGATTCAAACTGTGATTATAAGATGCTATAAGTATCATAAACATTCATAAACCGATAAACCATAGTTTTTAGAGTTGTAAACCAACTTGGCCATCAATTGGGGCCCCACGAATCTTAATGTCAAGCCCCAAATACCAGTATCTAAAATAGATGTTTATGTAGTGGATGATTAGTCCCCCAGTCATATGGTCATAGGTCTTGACCCATCACCATATCCCCTGAAAACTATAGTTATAAATAGCATAAACCAAAGTTATGACTTTATGTGGCCCCCAACTTATCATAAATCAGCTACAAAACATTAAAAAATCGCGATGTATTTCTAAGTTGAGTATGGTTGAATCACCATGAATTCCTCTGGTTTCCCAGCCGCTACACGCCCTGCGCGGTAACTTACCGCTCCTGGGTGCAGCTCTTGGCGTGGCTCTTCATGGCCGTCGGATTGAAGGTCCTCCCGCACCATTGGCATTTCTCCAGTACCTCGGTGACGGCGAAGGCAAATGACGTTTTTCGTGAATCATGGAGATGTTAGGAGGGCCAGATGGGCCAAATGTCAAACATGATAGAAATTCGGAGATCTAAGAGGATTTCAATGGGATTTAGTGGAATTTAACTTGGAGTTCATGGAATAGAATGGGGTAAGTTCTACATATACATCCGGATGGTCATTATATTGCATTAAATTGCATGATTTTGCATGTTTCTTCTGCTTAAACCATACCCAATCAAAGCTAAACCCAGTTCGTTCACCTTTATATGTTAATGAATCTAGATTGCAAACCCTTATCTGGATAAATGATATAACCATTTGCATTCGTAAAACGATGATAAAGCAGTTCATCTATTTGTCAATTCAATTGCTATTTCGTTCTAGATTTATTTGATTTAATTTGCATAATACATATACGCAAGTATGTGTAACACAATGGAAATGCACATCTTCTACATCAGCCAAGCATTTTAGGCTCAACTTCATCATGTTCAAGTTCATCTTGACTCAGTAGCCATCAGGAATTTCTTGTTAAGCTCACAAAATCGCCCCTTTCAACCATACATCCTCTGATCAAGTGAAGAAACATCTTGATCATAGTTGTTGTACATCTCCTGTGCCGGTTGCTAGTGCTGCTAGTGCTAACAGTGACATTGACACCACAATGTCACAAACTGCATAGTTGAATCTGATCACTGCATCTGAAACCAACCAGGACCTACCTGCAATTCGAATTTAAAGCTACAGTACCCAGCGGTAGGCAAGCATGGTGATGGAACATGTCAATTCTTGGATCTTCATTCCGTGCCGAGCCGCTCTAGACTCAACTAGACTCTAGAGGTATCCCACTCAACAATCATACTGGTTTGTTGGGTTTGTAATGCTTTCATTGATAGCCCCCATTAAAAATATGGGCATAGCAGTTAGCAGGTCCCTTTGTTCTGCTAAAAATTGGCCGATAAGTTCATACTTTGATGGCCCAGCAACCATTCATCAAAACTTTGAAGTTTTCCGGGGTTCACTCGTTGTTGCGGGTTATAGCAAAAAACAATGTCCGCAATTGGATTGCATACGTCGTGTTGGCTGCATGGCCATGTTTGATCTTTGCGGCAAAAATATGCAATTCACGAGTGGAATTAGGGAAACCCGATTTGGAAACAAGCCCAAGCATCTTAAATCTCAATTTTTGTCTGTGAAGTCTTGAACTTGCCAGGGGGGCAACGCGCCAGTTCCAGTAGTGAGTCCCCTTAGATTCTCGTGTGGTCCTCGTTGAAAATGGCCCGCTCCTGCCGTGGCAACGCATGGAGGCATTGCGAGGTGCCAACTGGGAAACCTTGTGCCCCTGCAACAAAAAATGCGGAGTTAAGTGGTTAACCAACAAATTTAATGATTTAAACAACGGCTATTGGGATTATGGAAGGTTAACCAATAGTTTGTTTGGTGGTTAGCAAATGCCCTTGTTTGTCAAAATATTGAAGTATGATAAACTATCTGTCCAAAGTTTCCTCAAGGTGTCCGCATCAAATGCTAAATCCCAAATGCACTTGATGGGGAATTATACACAACACACACACACACACGCACACATATTAATATATATATATATACATATATCAAAATCATATGTAACAAATGATGCTTGGCATTCGTTTGCCAATCTGGACTATGAAACATCGCAATTCACCAGCCATAATTTTGGGGATCACCACTTTGAGGTGAGGAGAGCCGGATCTCCTCCTCCTTGAGGGAGACTCCTTAGCGCGCTGGTCAAGGGAATGTCTGGATTTGGACATGGAGTTTGAGTTTATATAAATAGTTAAATAGCTGTTATATCCCAACAACATAGATGTTTACTAAGTTTACTACAACCATCTGGAATTGCTGCGCAAAAGTAAGAAGTTCAACCAACCCTGAAGCACCTGATTCCCGAATTATGATTTTGCACCTGCGATCCATACAAAGACATATAGAGAACCCCAAAAAACAGATTCTTACAAGGTTTCTGCACCTCAACAAGGTTGGCCCATCACTGGTCTTCCCATCGGAACGGAATCTGCAGCATTTGCAGCATCTGCAGCCGCGTTTCCCATGAGAATGGCATTCAACCGCTCAGGTCGCGCGGGCAGAGGTCTTTGCTCCGCCAAAGGCTTTTGAGCTTCCTGGCCACGGCTGGCCACTGGTGGGGGGCAAGGACAGGATCAGGCCCACACTGCAGTTTCGCAGATGATGCACTAATTGATACACAACAACTCTGATATGTACAAGTATATACCATCTGGTAAATTAACATAGACCCTGGCAGTCATCGGAATTGGAAGATTTGTTTCCTCTAAAAATAGCTATTCTCAGGGTCGATGTTAATATACCAGAGGCTATATAAATATGCATAGATAAATTCACATACATATCTACATGTAAATTAAAAAATGCATGCCGAAACCCCAGAGACCATCAACATCGATCAGCGGATCCTTGCGAAAACCACTGGTGAAAATCAAGGAGTAACCCATCCCTGGAGTAATACATACTCTTGGACATGGCCGCCATTGGCCCCTTCATTTTTCAATAAACCTGGGATATTGCACATCACCCAAGTGAAACTGGGAAGTGACCCAAGTTTCACTTGGAAAACAACCCCTTGACTCACAATGGAACTTGCAAAATTATGGCTTAAACATGATTAATACTACTGGATAGGATCCGCCCTGGGTTCCAAATGCTCGAATTCCAACAGCCATGGTGAGGGGTGGGTCGCCCATTGACCAACGTCCTGTGAAAGCCACTTCTTCTCACCTCAGTGATTGGGATGGAAAATCCTACGTTGCTGACGTGCAAGTATATCACCATATGGGCTTATTACACAGTGTACAACCTGACATATCTGTGAATGTATGCATGCCTGCAATGAGACAACACACACACACATATATATATATATAATCATAGTTACTATTGCTATTATTTTACTTATCACTATTACTGTATATGTATAGTAAAATCATTGTAGATTATATGTGTAAACATTATCAGCGCACATACCAGTGTATATTGCTGTAGATGATTTGTCAACATTTTCTGAGTCAAAGCCAAGCTTCACTGAGGCACATGGATGGGCAAGGATCTGGTGCCGAATTCACGACCACACCTGGGGGAATCGACGGAGAATTTTCATGGGAAAGTATATTTGGAAGGATGAGGGAGAAACAATTGTAGAAAAGGTATGGTAATTTCCTGTCACCTTTCTGCATCTTTTTGGTTGCTATAATGGGAAATGCATGGAAATCAACTATCTATAACTATCTACTATACGGAATCGGGCATCCATCTGATATGTGGCTATGGGTCAACCCCCCAAAAAAAAGATGCCCCTAGTAAACCCGTTTCTTCTGCGATTACCTTTTTTGGGGGTGCTTGAATCCTCTTGATGTAAGGTTGATATGGCTAGTGGCCTACAGGCCCCAACCCAACCAAACCAAGTCCATGACGTAGTTTCTGGCAGAAAGTGTGAAGTGCGGGACATTGAAGTGAACTGCTTCACAATGTAGGTAGTGATGGGCAAGAAGAACATTGTTAAACTCACCAAGCAGGAAGTTGATCAGGGTTTTATGGCTGTTGGGGTCTCAACCGGTTGGAACCTGAAGAATCCCCAGCGAGGAGCAAGCAATGGAGAGCACCAGCAATTGCATATGGGCTCTATACATACATCTGCGCTTGGCCCATTTTGTTTGACAACACTTCCTTCCTTCAACCTTCCTTCCGTCCTTCCTTTTTTCTATGTACTTTGTGTACCGGCTAAAGCAGGTGCGCCAGCACGCTGTCCACGGGAAAGGAAACGAGGCAGGCATACATGCCATTACATGCAAAGTTAATAATGAACAAAATAAACATGTCTCATTCGACCCTCAGCAATTTTAGATTTGTTTTGCAGCCCCCCCCTATCACGTTTCTCTCCCGAGTAGCAGGTAGCACATCAACATCTGCGGCTTGCCACCCGACATGGCGTCCACAGGCGGGACTTGGCTCCGGTGTTGCGGGATGAGTTTTCTGTGGGCGCCGTGTTCTGTCTTCGGTGTCTGGTTGGTAGTCTTTACCCATCCCAAAGACTTGAGTTCTTCAGATCATGCGTCCATTCCAAGATGGATGGAGCACAATTATATATGCAATATAGTGTAATAAGATATCTATTTGAAAGTGCCAAGCTATATTGCTAAGATGATTGCTAGCAAGTTCATACATCTTGGTTTCTTAGGAGGTCTGAAAGGCTCTTGGAGCCTCAGTTGGGTCATTCTGACCAACCCCAAATGCAGTCTTTGTATGTCTTATTAGTTGTGAAGTGGGGAGAAAACAGACATATTTGAAACCACCAGCCACTGACTCACCAGCTGTCATGTGTCCCAGCGGAGATATTCCTCACATACACATGACAAAATACCTACCGATTCTTCGCGCGTAAAAACCATCTGCTAAAACATGGCAACCCCCAAAACAGATAGAAATGTAAAATAATGTAAAATCCATCTAGAACCCCAAGTAATTGATAAAATTGGGGAAATCTAACTCTTCTGCATTTTTTTTTGGCTAAATACATATACATATATATACACATGTGTTTCAGGTTTTCTGCACATTGTTCCATGGCTGGGTTTCCAGTCATTCAGGCTTGGCTATTCCAAGTCTGGAGCCGGCAGCGTGATGCGAAAAACTGCCCCAGACTGAACATGTGTGGGGCTTCCCAGCCCATTCACTGAGTAACATTCACATCAAATAATCTGGTTCTATATATGGAACATCCCCAGCTATGGGTGATATATTTAATTTTGATATATCTTTACAAATTACGAATGCATAATTATGCATATAATACATATATATATATATACATCATAAAACTATATATGTAGTTCGCGTGTATATCTGGACCTTCGCGTACGCCACTGATGGAATGCTGATCGAAGTGATGGAGAAGATGAGAACTGGCATGGCAAACGCAATGATTTATCATTACTTCCAATTATTTCCTACAAGTAGTTGTTCCCTTCTGAATGTGGCTGGAATTCAATCTTGCAATATGCATCTTGTTTTTTTTTGAATCTGTTTTGTGAATTCTGATTTCCAAGAATACTCACGAGAGAATCTTGGGGTCCTGCATCCGCTTCAAAAGGATTGGGCTCAGGCCATGACGAGGTCTGGATAATTGATGATACTTCCCCAAACAGAAACATATAATCTACGGTAAGGTAGGCCAGCTGGGTCGCGATAGATAAGGCAAGTGGTCGAGTTTGCAGAATGTTTTGAGCCCGAATGGGGGGTGGGGGATTTGTTGGTATCTTAGGTTTGGAAGAAACGATTTCAGTTGAAATCGGCTGGTCATTTGCAGCCCGTTTCAAAACGTTTCAAACATTTGCATGCGGCATGCACTGAAGAAATGAAACAGAACATCACTGTTGGGGCACCGGAGTCATCTCCCCCGAAACACGGGAGTCAAATCACATCTGCCTGCAGGTCACTTTCCTTGGTGGGATGATGATTGTTAGGGAAAAGACCATTGAAATCATAGGATATAATAAAATAGGCATATAAAAACATCTTCCTTCACGAGCCATTTCGATGGCAAATTGTTTGGCTACCGGAGGGTGCATATTCAGGATTCAAACTGATGAATCATCTCATGCGGTACTAGATCAACAGTTTTGCTCATCCAATCCTAAAGAAATATAACTTAACAAAATAAATCAAAACCAAATTATTAGTGAAATACTGTGAAAATACCGCCCATAGATGTCCATAGTCAATAGCAATGGACCACAAGAAACGTCCCGACTCCCGCCTTCCCCGAGGTTTGATCCCTTGACGATAGCAAGCACCTTGGATCCATGTCTGGTACAGCGTGGCCTTCTACATTTGACTCGTCCGTTGGGTATGACTCTGCTTGGTTTAAGCTGCCAGTGTTTCACAACGTGCACTTCCAAGTATTGGCGGTTGGCCCGTTGTCTTGGTGCACTCTCAATAATAGCTATCACGAATATACAACCATAGTTGTGCCGGAACGATATCGCAAGTTGTGGCGATTAAAATCCCATAAACATCTCTCCTCAACTATCGTTGTGTCAACTGGCTTCATTAAAATGCCACGTCTCTCCATCCTCTCTCTCTCTCTCTCTTTCTCCACCGCCTTCAGAGCAATTCTGCCTCAGCCTAAAATTCCATTTTATTGATTCCCATTTCACCATTTCCATAGTAAAATCCTCAAGTGTGATATTGATCCCACCCCCGTTCTGTACCTCCAA
This sequence comes from Symbiodinium sp. clade C Y103, assembly GCA_003297045.1. Taxonomy (NCBI): domain Eukaryota; class Dinophyceae; order Suessiales; family Symbiodiniaceae; genus Cladocopium; species Cladocopium sp. clade C. The sequence goes on from BGPT01004048.1 coordinate 11,727, forward strand.
CGTAATCTGTGTCGGTGCAACGGAGCTACTGATGGCCAGTCGCAGCGGTGCAAACGGCCCAACACTCCACTGCGAAGCTTCCTGGAAGCTTTGAAACAAACAATCTGTAATGGGGATTTAACGATCAAAAATAATTAATGATTTCACAAACTAGTTTGATCCAATAAACCTGTTGAGTGCTTAGAAGCATGGAACCCAACTCATGATTTTGAAACTGTTACCTATTTCATTGGGGCTTGGGGGTCTAGGTGGTGGCTATCCGAATTTAAATTAAAATGGGGCGTGACATGCACAGCTTTCAATGCATAAGCAGAAGCAAAACAAATTGGGCTTTACGTACGTCGGAAATACCAATTAATATTACTAAAGGATCTCCTCATGTTGGGTGCCCGGAGGAGTCCACTACGAGGAACATGGGATGACCAAAAGCGCTTGCAGAATATGATACAAACTATGTTTGCACACAGAGTTATATACATGTAATATATATAACTCTATATATGAATATACATACGTATGTACAAGTTGCAAAGAATATCATTTACAGAAAATCTGTTATCTAAATGTAAAGATATGTGAAATATACGTATATATATATATATATATGTATATTATTTACATATCTATATATATATATGTTATATATGTATACATATTATTGTTTGATTGAGTTTGCCTGAACATTGGGTACCACCAAACTTGCTGGTTAGTCATCAACTGTCCCCATTAAACCTACGATTTTGAGGGACCTCCCATTGGCAGCGACTGCGTGGCCTGTAGGGTTGGCGAAGGGATCAAAGGGTATGTCCACTGAGGTCTTGCCGTCAAAAAGGAACCTGGGCTCAAAGTGATTTGGCTGAGTTGGCTGATAAGACTTTTAAAAAGCGTTATTTTCAGGGTTTATGGGACATGATATGTCTGATATATGTATATATGGGGGTTGTTCGAAATCCTTGTTAGATTTTCACCTGATTCAAGTCCTTGCGCTTCGCCCTTGCGCGGTCTTGCGCGGCTGTGGTTT
>BGPT01004052.1:7095-19894 GCA_003297045.1 Symbiodinium sp. clade C Y103
AGATAGATAGATAGATAGATAGAAAGATAGATAGATAAATAGATCGAAAGATTAGATAGATAGATAGATAGATAGATAGATAGATAGATAGATAGATAGATAGATAGATAGATAGATAGATAGATAGATAGATATAGACAGATAGATAGATAGATAGATAGATAGAAAGATAGATAGATAAATAGATCGAAAGATTAGATAGATAGATAGATAGATAGATAGATAGATAGATAGATAGATAGNTAGATAGATATAGACAGATAGATAGATAGATAGATAGAAAGATAGATAGATAAATAGATCGAAAGATTAGATAGATAGATAGATAGATAGATAGATAGAAAGATAGATAGATAGATAGATAGACAGAGAGAGAGATAGATAGATAAATCGGTAGATAGATAGATAGATTGATCGAAAGATTAGATTAATCGAAAGATTAGATAGATAGATCGATCGATAGATAGATAGATANAGATAGATAAATCGGTAGATAGATAGATAGATTGATCGAAAGATTAGATTAATCGAAAGATTAGATAGATAGATCGATCGATAGATAGATAGATAGATATATAAGCTTCTTTTTGAAAGGCTTGGACGCCCTTGTAGGCACCACTCGCTGCTTCTTCTCTGCCAGGGATCCTGCTGGCTTCGCTGGCTTTTTCTTCTCCGCCAGCGCTCTTGCAGGTTGCCTTCGCGGCTTCCTCTCCGCCTGCAATGCGCTGCGACCATGTGCAACATGTTATACAGATGTTCACTAGATCGCGTGTGCAATCTTCCAGAGACTTACTTACGTTGAAATGAATGCGACGTCAGGCCAAGTGGAAAGTGCTGCACAACCACAAGATGGGGTATACAATGGATGTATGCAAAAAACAAACCCGCTGAAGGAAATTGCTTATGACGCAAGTCGGCAGTCCTTGTTCTTGTGGGTTTTCGGCGCGGGCTTCTTTCTGAGGTGCGGGGGAACCTTCGCTAGCCAATCCTCGTCAGACTCGTGCTCGTCGTCTGTTAGTACGACGAGCTCTGTTGTCCTTCAGTATGCTGAGGAACCGTGCGCGAAATTGCTATCACTGAGCAGCGCTTTGACGCGCTGTTCTCCCTAGATCACCTTGCTATCTGTAAAATTTGGCTGTTTTGCAACCTTTTTCTGGAGGGTCGTATTGACATTCTGCTGTGCGGTTTGCTGAGGCACCCACCTGCGTCCTCTTGGCGGTCCCCTCCACATTGAAGCTTTGCTCACTCTACGGTTGGTCTACGTTCCTTGAGCCAGGCACTACACCTGCAGCGCATAAAAAGGTGACAAGTTGCTGAAGCATCTAATTTTGTGCAACGTATGCAGCTCCGCATCCCTTTCACTCAACATGTTCATGCTCATGCGACAGAACCAAGGAACTATTTGCAACAGGAATCTGAGAGAGCGGCGCATCGTCTTCTCCGCGTTGCCAAACCGAACGCTGAGACAGCCGCTGATCATTTGCAAACCCTTCAAGTCACGCAAGGACAACGCATCCCTACCCGCAAGTTTCCAGTTGAAACCAAACATGACCAAATCATGCTTGTGTTCAGTTCAGCACTTCAAAAGGATGAATGCCAATCCTTTCTGAGTGCCCGGCAATGACCTTGATATAACACCTGTTCATCCTTTGCCAAAGAACAAGAACCTAAGCAAACGGCTCCGGAAAAACATTGCGAGAGCAGGAAAGGATCGCAGAACCAATCACAAGATCTCCCGGCGAGGATCGTTACAAGATCTTCACATGCTTGTTGCGCAGTTGCTTTTCTTTTTACAGTGTTGGACATAGCAATATGTATAAATGTACATATACATATACATGTATATATGCCCCTTGAAATCTAAATCATAAAGATGCCGTGGAGATCAGATGTGAAGAACATGCGGACTATGCAACACCAAAAACATTAATGGAAATGGCAAGGTTAAAAAAACTAATTCTGAGAACGAACTGATAGAAAAGTTGTCAAATGCGAATGACCATGTGAAACGAATGCTGAGAGCAGTGCAAGCTGACCGCATTCATAGAATCACGAACATCGACAGAAATGTAACAAAATGAGCGCTGAGGACAGTACCGAATGCAACGAAGGGCCACCTCAGCGCGAAATGCAGGCAGATGGGACGCTATAAGCTTCATTTAAACCCCAGTTCTGTGCCGACCCCCACTGATGCAAGAGCTCGCAAGGCCGCGTGGCGAAGAATCAACTCTTCATTCTTATGCCAACAAAAGCGCCGCAAATTTCGTCACAAAATGCTGTTCTCTGCTTGGCGCCGATCTGTGCAGTCCTAGCTGTGCGGATTCTAGGCTGCAGCATATCCAATGCTGATCTTCTGGAATTCAACATATGCCCCAATTAATGGTTATGCACAGAATCTTTTCCTTTGTAGATTTACTATTTGGGTAATCTTGGGTATACCTCTGTTAAGCCCACAAATGTGATACTGCAATAGCAATATAATGTGTTGAATTCCAGATGTCACCCACAACGCAATGACTATTCGTCTTCAAAATTGGATGTTCAATTTAGTGAGGCATACGCGGGGTCCTTTAAACAGTGACATCATTTTAAGACGATGCAATCAAAACACCAGTTTTGTCTATCGGAGGTGGCGTGAAGAATCACAACTTCGCAACCCTGCTCAACGCATTCGTCTTCATCATGCTTCAGTGTTCCCATCTCGTCATTTTGTTTGGAAACGATTCCCGTCTCTTCCCACATTTTCTCAGCTTTTCCTTGCTGCTCGCAATCCTGTCTCGCAGCCCTTCTCGGAAATGGTCTATTGCATCCCATCTCATCTCCGAGGTTTTCACCCAGTCTTAGCCGGCCTCTGTGAAGGACCTGACACCAAAAGCTTTGGTCCAAGCCTTCGATAAAAAAGAATGCAGCTCGCCTGCCACGTTGAAACGTCGAACCCATCGCATACCGTAAAAGGCATGGGGATATTGTTGTCACTGTCCAAGAGACATCCGTGGTTCTCCAACACAAAACTGTTCTGCAGCAAGATGGCATAGGAGGGCGATGGTACCATAATTTCCTGAAAGAAAACGAATGTGACAACCACAGAAGAAACATAACAGCACTGATTTGGTCCTCTGCAGCTGGAGAAGCACCATCGTCTGCGTCCTGACAGCATTATAAACATGTTAAAACGAAACTCCATGAAAACACAACAGCACTGATTTGGTCCTCTGCAGCTGGAGAAGCACCATCGTCTGCGTCCTGACAGCATTGGACATGTTAAAATGAAACTACCCAGGAAAATGGACAACGTTGCCACAAACCAACTTCTGGGTACCATGCAGTTCGGGCACAAGGCCATAGTCGGGCGGTTCATGCCTACGCTATTTGAGTTACACAGCTGCGGTAGAAACGTACATCAACAACCAAGCTTCAACCGATGCTGCACTTCAACTTCTCATCACAAGGCAGGACCATGTTGGACTTTTTTCCAAGGAGGAGCGCGGTCCAGATTAATGCCGCAGCATTCAAACCTGTTCACTGATGTTTCTTCCATGCAATCGCGAAGCCATGCCCGAGTCTGCCGCAACATTCGAACCTGTTCACTGATGCTTCTTCCATACAATCGCAGCATTCAAACCTGTTCACTGGGTATGCTTCTTCAATACATTTGCTAAGCCCTGCCCGAGTCTGCCCTGGGCCTTGATTGTAAGCTCCAATCCTCCTTTCTAGGCGATTCTCGGAAGCAAGCATTTGAACGCGGTCTGAGGGTTTTGGGCACGACAAACAGCTGGGAAGTGATGAATCACTTTCAATCCAAAGAGGTCTGCTACACTGCGCAAATGTTGACGAAACTCTTCAGAGTTGTTGGGTTGCTGCAGCATATCCAGAAACATGCTCAGAAGATTTGCAACTGTATGTCCCATGTATGGCTCATTCAACGCCAAAGCAGCTTGATACAAATAATCTTCTTGTCTCTGGTTCAAACGGTCTCTAATCCACATACTACTCTGCACCAACCTTGAAATTGTTGGTTGCCAAAGAATCAAACCGCTGCTATTTGCAACGCAACGAATGAACGCTCCCATCATATATGTGTTGCAAATTGCTTCTGAGCCCTGCAATATATGAACTGAGATGAGATCTGCGAGAAATTTTGCCCTCAACCTCCATGGATGCTGGCTCAGAGCCTTTGAGTTCTTACACCCACTGACTTGGGCAACGTCTGCAAGGCTTGTGGGCAAGTCTGCATAGAGCCATAGCAGCTCTGCCAACTGCATGCCGTTGACGTAGGCGCCATACTCTTCTTGCAACTGCTCCTCCAACTTGGCCATGATCCATAGAAGCAGGGCTGACATCATTGGGGCTGTGGTGTGCAGGGGCGGCAAAGCAAACCTCTAATGTTGAGCACTAATGACCGCTGTAATCACAAGAATCACAAGAACAGAAGCAAACTAATATACACAACAATGGAAGGCTGTTTGAATCAAAAGTATAGGTTCTGCTATTTTGTACCAAAAAATCTTTAAGAGCTAGTCACAGCTGCATCTTTTTCCCGTCTCGACAGCAATCCAAATTAGAACGGCCTATATATGTGTGATGACTCTTGCCTGTGTAAACGTGCTACACAGGCATCAGGCCCTTGGTACCACGGATAGGACTTGTGCAGCAAAAAAGGTAATGCGAAGAGTGTAAGAAACTTACATCCGTACACTGTTTTCTGAGCAGCCAGCATCGGAAACTTGTAGCCAGCGCTGTCGCGCCTGCAGGAAAAACAGTAACACAAAGGCTGTACGACACTTGAATACTAAGCTAGTAATGCCGAGTGGCAGCTTGATTCTAAGCAACAGCTTGTTTCTTGCTCATACTGCCTCAAGATGGTATGCAGCACAACACGCACTCAAATTGGCCCGCTCTTCTCCCAAGAAAAGAATCTTGCCGCTCTGATCAGAAAGCAGCGAGACCAGCTTGTATACGTTGAGGACCATGTAGCCGTCTCGGTTAGGTTTGCTGGCAGTCTCCAAACAATGTGTCCAAGGCACCGAGCCCGTCCAGGACAAAGGCACACGCAGTAGCACTTGGACTTGATAGATAGATAGATAGATAGATAGATAAATAGATAGATAGGAACATAAGTAGGCAGTGAGACAGTTTGATTATCAGACAGAAAGATAGATAGACAGAGAATGGAAAGGCCGACGGATGGACAGATGGATAGACAGATGGATAGATGGACAGAGAGGGAGATACACAAATAGCCAAATAAGATGAAAGGCAGATAGATAAACAATGATAAACAAATAAAGAACCAGAGACATGGACAAATGGCTAGAAATGAACCGATTATCGCGCGACAGTGCAACCACTTGTCGGTCCATCAGTGGGTTCGCTCTGCCATCCATCATTCGCAACAACCAACTTCTCCTATAGGTTTCGTATCTTTGAAACTTCCGCCAGCGCCTTTGCAACTGATGTTGATATTGGTTTCATCCGTCCGCCACATGGGTTTCAGTAATATTAACGCCAGCTGCCAATGTAGCACTGGATGTTCTGTCAATGTTATCAATGTTCTGCAATTCCGGCTTGGACATCTTATCTCGTTGTGGCTTGCCCACTTGCCTGTAAGGACCTTCACAGAAACACCGCACCCATCTGTGCTGTGGGTCACCTTTTGAACACTTGGGGCTCATGCATATCTCCAACGGGCAAACGGCCATGTGAGATCCAACCCCTCTTTGCAGCAGGGGATCCGCATCGATGTCAGCTCTCTGCACGTTTGAGACTGTTCGTGCTTGCAGGACACTGTAATAAACATGGAAAACGAATCGAAAACCAAAAAACATAGGTTTTGGCAATTTCGGCAAGCGGCAAGACCTTACTTCACCCTTGAACATCTTGAGATTCAGGTACTGCAAAGCCCTTTGTACGTGGTTTTGCGATCATATCATGGCGACAATGTTTGGAACACTTGCGCATCAAAATTAAAAACATGAGTGTCTGTCTGGACATGCTGCGGCTGTCATCAATTCCCTTTCAGGACTAGCTGCAAACCCCAAATGAAGTTCTTGAAGGACCATGGAATGCGGGAAGCAAAAAGGCCTCAGGGTCTGAGCGGCTGAGTGCAGGAACTCGGAAGTGGGGTCCTGTCTTGACCTGACATTTGAGTATGGGAAAAGGACTAATACCCCAAGTAAATTGTAGAACTGGGATGCCGAGTCACCCATCCCAAGCATCTTTGTCAACTGGTTTCCGTTGGGCTTAATCACTTCAGGGTGCAGAGATGAAGTCTACTTTCCATAGATTTTAGATGATTTTAGTATGCCATACTACCCAGAAGCAGTGATCATGTTGCGCAGTTGATTCCCCACAGGCACAGTTTGAGATCCGAAAAATCTGGTCGTGTGATGGTATGGTGATCTAAGCCTTCTAAGCTGAGCAGAGATTCAACAAACGTGTCAAGGTATGGTCACATGCCATCCTGATGACCATGATGTGATATGATGTGTGCCATCTGGGCGTGTCTCTATCAATAGACTCCATCATAGCCCGATGGATTAAGGATCTCGAGCCCAGTGCCATTCCCGTCCAGGGAACTGATCAAAAGACAGAGCCAATTCAGCAAATGCGCCCACAAACCCGAGAGCTCAACAGGCGCGGGATCCCAAACTGGATTGACGAGGGTCCAGTACCTCGATTCGTGCCGAGGCTGCCTTTGGGTGCTGAGGTACTTGGGAAATTCCGACTGAACTGTGCGTCTTTCTTTGGGATTCCAAAGCGGCTGAGGGAACATGGGGAAACATGGAATACAGTCGGAATACAACACACTCAGTTTGGTATCTGGGATCAGCTTGGTATCTGGGAACCCTGGATGCCCTTTGGTAAAGGTAACCCTTCTGACAGCAGACACATTGCCAAAGTATGCAAATAAACTCTCTCTCAATGGCCATGTCAATGAGTTCATCAGAAGCTGTGGAAAGAGACTATGCCATATGCCACTTGTCAAGAATGAGTTGAAAGGTAGTCTAAACCGGCGGGTGAACTCAAAGGTCTTGTGGGGTTCAGTTTTGGATCGAGTGGATACAAGTGGGAACCACACACCCAGGGGAACCAACTTAATATATAGGCGGAACCCACCCGATCTCATAAACTGTTGATACATTTTATATACCAAACAGCTTCAAAAACATATCCAATTCCAAAAGCCCTTGCCAGCTGCGAACTTGTTCACGCCAAGAAGCAAAATCACCACAATCCTCAGCGACTGATTTGGGGCTTGAACATCTTGAACTTCGTGACCCCCAGAAGTGGCTTGTTTCACACTAACAAAGGCCACACTTCTGGCCACATCTGTACACTTGTTCAGAACCATACCGAATGTTTGATGTCATGATGTCTGGCGGTTTCCACCATTTCTAATGACCGCCTTGGCCACTCAAGCAGGGGAATGAAATGGAACGAATAAGTACATAAATCTAATAAAAATGCCTTGCTGAATGAATGAAGGAACGACTAAGAAGCACCCAACATTGCTGGAACCTGCAGAAAATGACTGCAAAACAGAAGAAATCACCGTCCTATCAGAAGGCATCGCAAACAAATTGTCCAGCACGGCTTGCTCCATTAGTATCCATCAGTGCAATCTAAGTCCTGCAAAGCTATTGAATCGACAAAATTAAAATAGGATGTGGAATTCACACAAACCTAGGAAACACAGCAATACTCCATTTATCAGTTGATTCATCTGCTTTCAAGTCGTTGCATCCGAAGTTCAATGATGTTGGCTGCACCAAATACCAAAAGGCCACGGTGTAGCGAACAAAGAGCGGAGCCTGTCCCTGTGAGGGGCCGTTGGGCAACTTGGCGTACCCCCACGCGGTGGAGATGAAAAGCATCACCATAGCGATCGTTTGCACGAGCAATGCCCAATGTGTCAGGTAGATGAAGTAGAACTCGCCGACGACCTGAATGCCAGGTTTGGGAGCGTTGATGATGCGGGTCTGCATGGCAATCCACCAGCATTTTAAGCGGTCAATTGTATCACTATATTCACTATGGACAGTGGGTCCTTCCTAGCCTCATTGAGGGAAAAAAATTGTCAACACCTTCAGTCTAAATGAGACGAAGTGCTGGGATGTTTTCGGAAAGATTGAAGATCCAAAACACGACAAAAATAATCGCAAGCAGCCCGTTGAAGATCGTGTAAACCAGTGGCGGGAACCAATTCGACGTTGTTATCTGCGCGCTGCAGCCCAGAGGGAATGGGTTGCAGCCCTTATTCTGTACTTGAAAGTTGGGGTCAAGATCCCATCGAACACATCTATAATGTCAAACAAAATCAAAAAAGATGCTTCTGAGATTTCCTGAGTAAGTCAGGTCCAACCGATATGGGTGTGCGCCGGTGTGCGTTGTGTGTGTGTGAAGCAGCTCATATTAGATCTTTTCTTTCTTGCTCAAACCTCCACAGCCAAGAATATGTACTCCGAAGATTTCCCAAGACAAAGATTTCCCAAGTCTGATTAAATCCCAAGGGTTGCAACATGGCCCACTTTTGTTATTTTACAATTTCATGATCATCTCCAGTGGGTTCTGTGAGCCATTGCGCAGGCATTGTGACTGATTTCCGATCGGTCTGTTGGTCGTCGAAGGGCATCATAAACTGTTGAATATTCCCCTTAAAAGCGGTTTCTCCCAAAAATCTGTTGTGGAAAACCAAACTTTACGCGACTGGACTGGAAAGTCAAATGTGAGGCTAAAGGCTCTCCATGTAGGATTTGGTTATTCAGCGATTTGATGAATTCACTTGACAATTTCAAATTAGTGCAGGCTGTATGAGCACCATTGCAGCAATTCGTGAAACCAGACCTGATCAGTCTGGTGTACCTTCATGATTGTGAGCACCATTGTTCAGGGTCTAATTCTTTTCAACGCTGCATTTGCCATGAATGCGTTCGAATAGCATCTGGCTTAAGCCAACATGAGGCCAATGGGTAAAGTGGGAGGGTAGAGGGAGAAGGAGGAAGGTGTAGTGAAAGAGCTGTGTGCTTGGAATTGGGAGATACGAAGTGGGGAATAAGTCTGATGATGCTCATGATGCTGACGGCAACGATGCCGATGATGCCCATTATGCTGCTGATGCTGATGATGCTGACGACGACGATATGGTTGCAATGTCCCCACGGGGATTGAGCAACGTCAAAACTGGTTGTGGTAAAGCCCGGGGGGGGGGTAGTTAAGTGTGAGGTTTCATGCGCTTTCTGATTCCAGCCCCTGCCAGTACCTTGCTAAAGCAAGAGGGACTTCAACTAGCACAAGCTAGCTTTCGTGAAAAAGCCCATCAAGATCATCAAGTCATTTTTGGTCTCCGCGTTTGCACCATAGCAGCAATCTGACAGTGTTACATTGCAAAATCTTAGACCTCGGCTTTTCTTTTCCCGTGGACTTTGTCTTTGTCATTGCTATTGGATTTGAATTGGAGACGACCTCATTCCGAACGAACCATCCACAGCATGTCTAGCGTATGCGTCTTCTGTTCGATCATACAGATGTGATTATTCCATCACTGTGCAGGGAGGTACTAAATCTCATTCCACACCGTCCAAGGAAAACGTTGGTTTGAATGGGCAAATATGGGCAAATGGGCAAATGGCTACGCCGCGGACTGCCTGAGCCGAATCCCATGTTCATGCACATTGAACACCTCCACTGTAATCTGATCCATATTGGAAATATTGGACTGATGAGCTTTCGGCGCTTAGTGACATATTCAAACTGCAATTCGATCGACTTCCCCCTTTGCCTCAAGAAGACATTGACCTGAGGAAATTTGGCGTGAGGACAAACCCATACTTTTCATTTTATCAAGCACGACTTCTCCTGAAGATTCCTGAGCCAACCATGTGTGGGTTCAGGCCCAATGGAGCCTGTTCGGGCCACAGGAGCTCAATCTTGAAGAAGTTGCTGCATCCAGTCATGGCAGGAGAGGTTCCGATATGTCTCGGTCCCGCTGATGGCCGGCCCGGCTACTGGTGATCGGATAAATGGCTCCAGAAGAAGGGAGGAATCTCATGGAATGTCCGGAATGTCCCTACATGATCTATATATATACATATATATATATATAATATATGTATATATATATATATATGTATATATATATATATAGATCGGGTGACCTAGGGACGTCCTCCCTCAAAAAAATGTGGTCAAAGTGCTGTGACGGAATCATGTGTTTCGCCATTTTTGTGCACTATGCTTTTAGATGCTTTAAAGTGCGCTCGATATTCCCATTTCTACTCATTTGAAAGCCTTCAATGATAGAATTAATGTGAATTAGCTATATATAGACTATACTTCATTACAGTTAGATATATACATATATACCTAGGCCTGCCGGCTGGCTAATTTTTTTTTCCACCTGCCCAGGCTAAAGAAGTTATTGTCGCTCAAGTAATTTCTGCCGTCTCAGCCAAAAACTTCCGTTTCAACTGTTCGTCCGGATTCTTGCTGGGTCAGTTGCCGTTCTTGCATTTTGCGCACTTTTTGATATTCACACACCCTGGGGAACATGGGCAAACCTGTAGCACGTCAAAGTTTAAACTTGCATTGGAGAACAACCAAGATAATTTACGCCGTTTGGTTGGAAATTTACGCCGTTTGGTTGGGAATTTTTGCCGTTTCAGATTGTCACTTTTTTGGTAGAGGTTTTCAGGCTGGAAACAGGAATAATTAATGTGTTTTTCATGTGGCGAAACTCTCCCCCACTCCTGTGGAATTGAGAGAACGCCATTCCACTCAAAACATCACAATTTGTTGGAACCATCCAAAANGGAACCATCCAAAATCCAAAAACTTCCGTCTCATCTAAAAAGTTCCGTTTGAGGGTTGGCCCCTCCAAAAGTTAATTTTTCACCAAACCTAAATAATTTATGCTGCCTCGGTTGTTCTAGGTATATATAATTTATATATATATATATGTAAATTATATATATATATATGTAAATTACATATATAGATATATTTAATTATATATATATGTATATCAATATCAAACTTAAACCTGGGTGGTGCCTGTATTCCACTATGTGAAGGTGCAAATGGCCAACTGAGTACCAGTGGATGGCGTAGCGCACGTGCTGCGGCGAATTTTATATACAAATTCATTAAAGGGATAGACTTGGATAAGGGAAGCTGAACCATGCCAAAGCAACTGCTAATCTTTTCTCCTCCTTGGCTTTGGTGCCCCAGGCGCATCTGTTTTGATGCAAAACCCGGAGCCCTTAGCAACTCGACAGGAGCCGGATCAGCCCTCGGTTGCTGACTGATTTTCAGNGGTGCCCCAGGCGCATCTGTTTTGATGCAAAACCCGGAGCCCTTAGCAACTCGACAGGAGCCGGATCAGCCCTCGGTTGCTGACTGATTTTCAGCCCACAGGGCTTAGAACCAGAAAAAATAGTTTGAGGCAACTCTTTTTCGAGCCCAAAACTTTGGAAGTTTTAGTCTGCCCAAGCAAGGGCAGCATCACAAAGTCGCTGGGCCGGTCCACTGACTTTCTTCAGATTGCGACCGGCCACTGGCAAAACGGTGGTTTCCTGAAGATCGGGGTGGATGATATCGTTTTCGTGACTCAACTAGCGGCANTCCACTGACTTTCTTCAGATTGCGACCGGCCACTGGCAAAACGGTGGTTTCCTGAAGATCGGGGTGGATGATATCGTTTTCGTGACTCAACTAGCGGCATTTTGAAGGCTTAGCAAAACCCCGTGGTCCCTGAACAGCCATTCTCTTTGCTGGTAATTTCCCCACACTTCGTACAGTAGTCACTTCCTCTCTCTGAATGATACCATCATGACACGGCCCACGTCTTAAGGAACTAGTTAATTATATAATGTAAATAGGCATCTCTGCTAAGCAGAACTGCCGGTCGATTCTCGCTGGATTGCCAAAGGCAGNACGGCCCACGTCTTAAGGAACTAGTTAATTATATAATGTAAATAGGCATCTCTGCTAAGCAGAACTGCCGGTCGATTCTCGCTGGATTGCCAAAGGCAGACATCACTGGGAGCAGCCATGGGCCCAGTACACAGGAGCCGACCTGCGAAACTCATAGCATGCTCTTGGGGTTGGCACCTTGAACATTCCGAATCCCAAAAGCTTTTGCCCACAGTGTGGAGTCATGTCTGATTAAAGCGTCGTGCTCCAACAATAGCTTTGAGGTGTCAACAGGGGTCAACATGGGTCNTATCTTCTGACATTCTTTCTGACATTCTAGCTGGAACTCTATCTAACACAGATTCTGGCATTCTATCTGACATATCTTTTGACATTCTTTCTGACCTATTTTCTGACATTCTATCTGGCATTCTATCTGACATTCTATCCGACATATATTCTGACATTCTATCTGGCATTCTATCTGAAATATATTCTGACATTCTTTCTGACATTCGAGCTGGTACTCTATCTAACACAGATTTTGGCATTCTATCTGACATGTATTTTGAAATTCTTTCTGACCTATATTCTGACATTCTATCTGGCATTCTATCTGACATTCTATCTGGCATTCTATCTGACATATGTTCACACATTCTTTCTGACATTATATCTGGCATTCTATCTGGCATTCTCTCCGCCGGCAGTGCCCACCTGGATCTGGGGCTCGCGGTTCAGGTCCGGCAGTGCCCACCTGGATCTGGGGCTCGCGGTTCAGGTCCGGCAGTGCCCACTGCGATCTGGAGCTCGCGGTTGAGGTCCGGCACTGCCCACTGCGATCTGGAGCTCGCGGTTGGGTGCCCACTGCGATCTGGAGCTCGCGGTT
>BGPT01004053.1:1768-22415 GCA_003297045.1 Symbiodinium sp. clade C Y103
CATAAAGGCGCCAGATGGCCGCAGGAAAGCTCGCTTTGTCTGCTGTGGAAACAGGGTGGAACCCTCCATCGACCAGCAGGACGAGCTGCAGACGGACTCCAAGTCCAACTTCCTCAACGCAGGGAAGACAGCCGACGTCTACGCTGCTGGGATTGATGGTGCATCAATCAGGACGGCCATTCGGTCTGCTGCTGCAAAGGGATGGACAGCAGCAAGCATCNTACGCTGCTGGGATTGATGGTGCATCAATCAGGACGGCCATTCGGTCTGCTGCTGCAAAGGGATGGACAGCAGCAAGCATCGACGTGAAGACGGCCTTCCTCCTGGCACCTCGACGCGGAGAAGGGACTCTGGTTGTCCGACCACCCAAGATCCTGGTACAAGCTGGGATCATACATCCACAGGAAGTGTGGAAGGTGCGCCGCGCCATGTATGGGTTGCAGGCTAGCCCTGGGGACTGGGGAGATTCCGCGATGAGAAGATGGCCACGTGGAGATGGTCCCCATCTACCGGAAGCTACCGCCTGGAGCAGACCACGGAGCCGAACCTGTGGCGAGTGGTGCGCGCTACAACGACCCCAACCTCAACAGCCACAAAGGAGACCACGGGCTATGTGATAGTCTATGTGGATGACATGCTCCTCTTGGGAGACCAGGCGACGGTGGAGTCAACAATGACCCAGATCCAGAGTGTCTGGAGGTGTTCACCGCCAAGCTGGCTGTCAGAGGAACCCATGAAGTTCTGTGGCTTCGAAATCCGCAAGGGCGTCAACAACGACATTCTGGTGGGGCAGGAGTCCTATGCTGTGGAACTTTGCCGACGACATGGTTGCACGCGTTCCAGGCCAACACCAATGTCAACCTCTCTGGCGGACCGGATGCCCACTGAAAAAGATGAGGACATCGACCTCGACATGCTGCGAAGGGCCAGGGCCATCACAGGGGAAATCCTGTGGTTGATGGTTCGCTCACGCCCCGACTTGGCGTATGTGGCCGGTGTCATGGGACGATTGTCGTCTCGAAACCCTGGGTTTGTCCTGGAACTTGGAAGGGAGGTGCTCGAGTATGTCTTTGGCACTACTTCAATGGCTTTGAGCTACGGCGCTTGTGATAAGGAGTCCTATGGTGCGGACAACCACTTGCCCTTTTCCCGGTCTTTGACACGAGTGGAATCAGCTTTGCCCCTCAAGGTGGACGAAGTGTTCAGGGAGTTGTGGCTATGGTTGGTGGAGGACCAGTACAATGGGAGTCATCCCGCCAAACATGCATCANCTGAGCTTTTGAGCTATGTGGAAGCGGCTGCAATCGCCGACAATGTGGCTTGCCTGGTCGAGGTTTTGGAACAGGTGCCAAGCCAAGCTCCGCTACCACCTAGTGATGATGGGGATGATGGTGAAAGTGATGAGGAAGATGATGCAGGAACCTATGTGGGAAAACCTTTTGCTGAGGTTGATGGGGAGGTGGTTCAACGAGCTCTTTTTGGAGACTCCATGGCAGCGATAGCTGTGGCTACTTTGCCTGACGGTCCTTGGAGAACACGTCACCTCAGACTCCGAAGCAATGGGCTCCGAGAACGTCTGAAGAACCGTATGATGTGGGCTCTTCGCCACTTGCCAGGAGCGGTTTTGGTCGCTGACCACCTGACGAAACCGATCAACCCAAGACCGAAGTGGTCCCACTTTTTCCTGCACATGAACCTCGTTGTGGACACCCTCAACAAGCTGGACGCCGAGGAGCTCAACCCAACCAAAACAGATNCAAGACCGAAGTGGTCTCACTTTTTCCTGCACATGAACCTCGTTGTGGACACCCTCAACAAGCTGGACGCCGAGGAGCTCAACACGACCAAAACTGACGGTGCACCCAAAGGTGAGCCGATGAACCTCAAGAACGAGCTGACCAAGATCGCTGCAGCCGGCTATGGTTTGGTTGCTCTTTCAACTTTGCAGCCTGAAGCAGGCACTGTGGCATATGAGGAGAAGCATCAACTTTTTGATGGTCTGAACCTCTATATCCAGAAGAAGCTCAACAGCCTCAAACGAAGTGGAGTTTTGGGTGATCAAGCTCCGCTACCACAAGGTGATGCTCAGCTACCAGGTGATGGTTTTTCTNGTTGGGGAGCCATCTCAGCCAGCTGAGAAAGTGGCCTTGAAGGCCATCCGGGTCGATGAAGACCAACCTTCTTGGGCCAATGAATCGATCAACGTCGAGTTGGCAGTCTGTGTGGCCTTCAACCTGCTGAATGATCTGCCTTCCACGGAGTGGTTGCACTCTGGACGATGTCAACATGGTGGAGACCTATGTCCCGGGGGAGCTCAACNTGCTGAATGATCTGCCTTCCACGGAGTGGTTGCACTCTGGACGATGTCAACATGGTGGAGACCTATGTCCCGGGGGAGCTCAACATGCTTCTGAATGCCTTGGTCATTGTGGAGATTCTCGCCATTGTGGAGACCTACGTCCCGGGGGAGATCAAAGCCTTCCTGAATGCCCTGGTCATTGTGGAGATCCTCGTCTTGGTGGAGATCTACGTCCCGGGGGAGCTCAAGATTTTTGTGAATGTCCTCACAACTCTGATGGGTCTGAACCGGAGGAGGATGTGGAGGAAGATGAAAAACGGGGGAAAAGGTTCATGAAGGACCCTGTGCACTCAATGCACCCCTATGGTCAATACGGAGGAGGAAAAGGGTTTGGTCAAAAGGGGGTCACGTCCCGGCCGTTGCCACCACCACCTCCTCGAATTCCAGGTGTGGACTACTCTTTGGATTTGGGCCCTCAGGTCAGTGAGCCGACGGCGCCTTTTGACAGGCCAGAAAATTCGCTGGGCTATGGTGTCGTGCTGCCGGAGTTTTATCGGCACTATCGGCCTCCCTGTCCAACTGGCGTGCCAATGGCATGGTCTATAAGACCCCCTGCAAGTTCTTCGAGTGGAGCACCTGGACCACCTCAACCAATGTCAGCAGCTTCAAGGGCACCAGCGTTTCCCTGTGGAGTTCCTCAACAAGGTTTTTCAAGTCCGAGATCTTCGGTGCCAGCGGCATTTGTGCCCCCTCCTGCAACGACGTGGACAAGACCACCTGCTAGGGGGACCTCAAGTTGCTGCAGCCGGTTTTTCACGATTTTGTTTCAAGATGGGATGTTCGAGCACCAGTGGCCTCAACTTCAACTCCAACACCTGTGACTGTACCGCCAAGACCAAAAGCGGCGGCAGAGTCAAGTGACACTGAGGAGTCAGAAGCAGACCCTGGTGTGCCCTTTGAGCATGGAAGTATTCCACCTGGTGCGAAGCAGCCTCCAGTGGCTTGGCTAGCTGCCAAGGCGGCAGGTGCCATTGGCCCCAAAGCTCCGCTACCACGTNGCAGCCTCCAGTGGCTTGGCTAGCTGCCAAGGCGGCAGGTGCCATTGGCCCCAAAGCTCCGCTACCACGTGTGGTTCATGGAATTCCTCATGGTGATGTTGCCAAAGCACCACCTGGACGAGATGGTCAACGACGTCCTCATGGTGAAGTTGCCAAGGCTCCACTACCAACTGATGGAGAAAAAGGGAAAGGAAAAGAAAAGGGGAAATCGCCTTCTGAGGCGGCTGAACACCCTGCACATGCTGCGCATCCACCAATTGGGATTGTGGCCCAAGTTGATGTTGGCGGCAGAACTATCCGCTTTGTGGACGAGCGTGGACTCTATGTGGAGCACATNAGTTGATGTTGGCGGCAGAACTATCCGCTTTGTGGACGAGCGTGGACTCTATGTGGAGCACATCCCAGCGCCGGTGCCATCAGTTGGCACATCTTCAAAGGCTGCAGGTGGCCCCCATGTTGCTCCGAAGGCTGGTCCTGCGGGAAATGGTGATTCAATCACTGAAGTTTCTGATGATGATGATGCGGATGATGTGGAAGTGGTGCATCCCCCAAGGGTTCTACGGCGTGATGGCCGACATGGAGCTCTATGCCCTGGTGAATCTGGCGACGGTCGGGCTCAAGNTCAAGCGCTTCACCAATGTGAATGCGGCGACAGTCGGGCTTTGCATCTTCACCATGGTGTTTGTGGCGACGGTCGGGCTGTGCACCTTCACCCTTGTGATTCTGGCGACAGTCGGGCTCTGCATCCTTCTCCCTGTGATTCTGGCGACGCTCGGGCTCTGGCACTTCACCCTTGTGTATGTGGCCACAATCGGGCACAAGCGCTTCATCCAAGTGAATGCAGCGACGGTCGGGCTCAAGCACTTCATCAATGTGTTTGTGGCGACAGTCGGGCTGCAGCATCGCTAATTTTGGCGTGCGACCTACATCCTCAAGCTCTTGGCGGTGATGGTCATGGGATCCTGATGGATCAACTGTGCCCTTCTGCTCCGCTACCAGGGGGCCTATGGGGAAATGCAGGTGATGGTGAACATGGCGGTGATGGTCGCTATGGATCGTCGGAGGGGTCGGGGACTTTGGAGGTGGATGGTGAGCCTTTTGGGGCCGCACTACATGCTCTTCTCCGTGGACTTGCTCTTCTTCGTCATCCTGGGCGAGCCGCGCCCCCTTGCACGTGTGACAGGCCAGCCGGGTCTGTGGGAGGGCCCTGTGGTCCGCTTGTTTCAATTGGGCTCCATGATGCCGGGGTGAATCAATCCATCAATTCTCAAATCAACACCCTCAAAGGTACCAATTCACCCTTGCGGATTGGGAGCCAAGACCAAAACCAAGATGAAATTCTGAAATTCAGGAAACCTCAAAGGAGTGGACGACTCCCCGGGCGCAAAGTCCCTGGAGTCTCAGTGTGATCACCAATCCTGAAGGGTTTGGGGAATCTTCCACTGCTTTGGAGGGATCAGGTAGCTGTAGTGCGACACTGTGGGTGTCTGACCGTAGCCGCAGCCAAAACCAGGCCTCTGAGGCCGACGTAGTTAGGTGTGGACGCGCTGGTCCAGAAGTGAACTGTGGCCACATGGATCGTAGTCGCAGTGCTGAACACTCAAACCTGAAAGGGATGAGTTCACTTCTGACCATGCTGCTCCTTGTAGATGTGCCCATGGCAGCTTCGCAGCCTTCGGATGACCGTGATCGTGGCGATGGAGCTCTCTGGACGGCACTTTGCCTGATGANTTCGCAGCCTTCGGATGACCGTGATCGTGGCGATGGAGCTCTCTGGACGGCACTTTGCCTGATGATGGTGGGGTGGACCACTCTGGTCTTCCTCATTGGTGCCTGTTGCACTTGGGCCTGGCATCAGCTTCGACCTCTTCAGCAGCCTCAACAAGTTCCGCTGCTGAGGGACTACGACGTGGAGGAGGCCAAGGGCACTGGGAAACCAGAAAAAGGAAAAGGAAAAGGGAAGCCAAAGGGAGGAAAGAAGGATGGTGGATTGTCCCATCCATCCCGAAGGGCATGGACCAACCGAGAGATCGACCAGTGGCTCGGCGTGGACACGACGAATGTGGTCTACGAGGAGTCCGATGGGCCGCCCTTGGTCGAAGAACCTCGATCCCTTTGGGAGCTGGACTACAACGAGGATGACTGGGAGAACCATGAGGGCGAGGATGGCGAGCCAAGTGGAGTGTGGGCTGAACCCGCAGCTCCACAGCCAGTACCTGCCTCAAGAACAGGAATGGACGCCATCCCCAAAGGAGTACGTCACCGCTGCAGCTCGACGTCAAGAACTTCGAGACCGCGCCCAAGCTGCAGGTGGCACCCCTTCAAAGGGGAAAGGAAAGACGAAAGGCCCTTTGGCGGCCTTTGATGACCGTGGCCTGTACAGGCCTGGACAGGGTTTGAGAAGGAGACCTCCAACACCGTCTCCACAGCACTCTGAGCAGGAGTCCAAAGACGCCTGCGATGTGGCTGGGCCAAGTGCGGCATCAGATGATGCTGTGCCGTCGACCGCAGCTGCACCAACGCCCACAACACCGGGCACAGAAGATCGGACACCGCCGATGTCCGATGATGATGCTGGGATTGGCCTACTTCAAGGAGGAGCTCATAGTCCTGGTGGAGCACCTCGTGGTCTTCATCCTGGTGGAGTTCAAAGCCCCGGCAGAGCACCTGGTGATGCTGGAGCTGGAGCACCTGCTGGTGCACAAAGCCCTGGACCGGCTGCAGCCTCAGTAGCTGGGTCCCAACCTGAGCCGTCTGTGGGACGACCAGAGGATGATGGACCGGCAGCAGAGCCCGAGCCGCCACGGCAAGTGCTCTTCACGACCAGCTGCGGAACAGTCTATCATGAAAGGGCGAGCTGTGGGAAGCTCAAATGCGCCCGGCGAATTTACCGCCATGAAGGGTGTCCAACATGCCCCAGGTGGTCAAGGGGAACCCGAGTCGGCATCACCACCGATGGAGTCTACCATACAGGTGGACATGCCGTGACTACATCCTGGAGGCCGTGTTCTGAGTGCTCTGGCGGATAGGACCCCAAAAAGGGGTGAATTTTCATGTTGGCCAAATTGGCCAAGGGGGAGTGCGATGGAGCACTGACACATGCAATTGGCATGACCCCATTTTCAGCAAGGATGACACGCACAGAAGCTCATCCGAACGCCCAACNGGGAGTGCGATGGAGCACTGACACATGCAATTGGCATGACCCCATTTTCAGCAAGGATGACACGCACAGAAGCTCATCCGAACGCCCAACCTATGGCTCGAGAAAAATCAGCCTGAGACGCGGGTATCGGTCGATCCAGGTGTAGTAGCTTGGTACCCGAGAGGTTTCAGCCTGTGTCCCCAACCGCACATTATATACATACATTATATACATACATTGTATACATACATTATATACATACATTATATACATAGATTATATACATACATTATTACAATATACACATGATATACATTACATACATTACATACATTATACACATTATATACATGATATACATTATATACACTATATACTTGATATTACATGGCATGACATGACATGACATGACATGACATGACATTACATACAGGTATTCCAGTAGGGATGCGCTATTCAATCCTGTGCTTAACAGATTGAATGTTCCTGTGGCGTCTGGGTGAGGTGATGCCTACTTCCGTTTGGCTCCGCCTCTGCTGAACCGCTTTGAGAAGCAGATCTTCCTGCGAAAGGACGGGACAGCTGTGGCGGATGTTCTCATGCTCTGAGCATCATCGCAGTCCCAGTTATCCTTAGACGATCATCAGGGATTATCTAAGTTGGATTATCAGGGAATCCCTACTTAGAGGATCATCCCAGTCCCAGTGGGTTCTGATGTGTTATGATTCGTGATCCTGCGAATGGTTCATCCTGCCAACAGCTCCCTATAACTGTGACCATCTGTTTTAAGGGGTATCACCAGCGGCCACCATTTATTGACATATCCTTAGTGGTGATTCAACCATCAAACATAGTGCACAGTTTCCTCCGTTAGTCGTTTTTCTTGTTTTTAACAAAAACTTACTCTGAGCTTTCCCACAAGTCCACGGTTTCAGGGAGATTCAACCAGCCCCACTGAATGCGAACCCCGAAAAATGGATGATTAAGATTCGCGCTTGGTCAAGACTCGACCTTAATAAACCTAAACACTATGGGGGTGTCACGTTTAGGGGGGGTTATGCGATTGTGTCTCATGAAATCACCACTGTTCTTGATGTTATACTCCAATTTTGTTGGTTAGTCATTTATAGCAATTTTCTCGGGCAATGAGTGTCCACCATATTGTTGGTTACATCCCCATGATAGTCCTACAACATGTCCATCATATCCCTATACATATATATATATATATACACACATCGTTTATTATTATATATATATATATATCAATGATATCGAACTATTCAAACAAAACCCTTTCTATCCAATACAACCCCCTCACCCCCCAATGTCAATGTTACTGTGGATTGAGTTGCATTAGCCCCAATGGACGAAAGAAATCACCCCCCCTTTAACATCACATTTGCTGACACGAGCGCTGAAACATTGAGATTTGGGGGTGGAGGGTTTCAACATGGAGTGTGTGGCAGGGTTTGAATATTTGGTCCATCTACTACTGAAATCACCATATGTAAGCATTTTTGATGGTGAAATCATCATTGCACCACTATTTTTGCTGGTAAAATCACCATGGAATCACTTTTCTTGATGCTTCATCCACTAAAATCACCCTTCAACTCCTCAGCTCACATCCTCGGCCAGTGGCGCACAGGACTTGATGACCAAGGCCGACGAGGCACTGCTGGCGCGGGTGAACAAGTTCTGGCACACGCTCTGCGAGCGACCTGGCCCGTTGTTGGGGGTTGCAAAGTGACCAAGGCCGATTTTTGAGGGCCGATTTGTTAATTGATGTTGATTTTCTTTGGGGAGGGTAGATATGAATATATACTTATCATATTACAAAATGTACTTGTGCATGTACATATACAGATGTATGCAGGGACTACATATCTATATGTATATATATGTGTATATATATATATATATACACATGTATGTAGGGTATAGTACAGTATGTATTTTTTGTTCATCTTTCTTTTGGGATGTTCATCAGTGGTTCGAGAAGAACAGCTGTCCGATAAACTTGGTGTGCTGGAAAATTCACGCTGGCAAAAGATTTTCCTTACAGACTGTGGTACAATCTCCCAAACAAGATAGACATTTTTCGAATTCCTCTAAGTGGCACCTTCCTTTTCTATCTCTGCGGACGCTACCCTCTGGTAATTTAACATAGCTATTGAAAATGGCCATTCATAGTGGATTTTCCCATTAAAAATGGTGATTTTCCATGGCTATGTTAGTTTACCAGAGGGTAGATTGAAATAGGGAATTTTCCAACAGAGGGTACATCTCCATATTTGCTCTCAGGGATCCATCTAGTTTCTCTCCCCCCACTCTTGGGGTTCCATCCAAGACGATGTGGTAGGGCTCAAATTTGTTGACCCCGTTCTGGGATGATTAAATACAAGCACTGATTTTGGGGTCCATGGGTACTTCCATTTTTCCACCACCACTCGCTATTTTTTTGACTGATGAACACTTCAAAACAGAATTATTAGTGCCCTGTAGGTTATGTACCAATCAGATACTCGTTGTAGGCCCATTCTGTACCAATCGCATCCCTTAATCTTGGCAAACCCATATGACCAGTAGAATTCCCAATGTTTCATGTGTAATTCTCATATCTGTTGATTATATCGCCATATCAGCTCATATTTTTGTATATCATCCAAGCCAAGCAGGGTCAATTCAGTTTCTTACCAGCAACGAATCCCAGGTTGTTGCTAGTTCAATCTCCTAGGTTTACGAACTTGGCTTCGTGATGGATCTGTTAGATGGGTTTACAAACCAACATAACTAGGGGGAGGGGGGGCCATACCAGATTTCAAGTCGGTAAGAACTGATTTTAATCAACCCGACTTGTATACAATATCCCTAGTTTTGTTTGGGTTATCTTTGGTGGGTTCTAAACGATGGATTATAAACAGTGTTAATTTTCCAAGGGGGATGGCAATCCCCCGATTATTCGTGATTTTTACACCCATCAACCCAGGATTTCCTAGCGTTGGGATGAATGACAATAGCCCATTAATCCGATGTGACTACGGCACATACTTGGAGGATCTCACCCCCTTAGTGACTGGTTACAGTAGTAAGCATAGTTATTCACTTGTTACGATTCGTTCGATGAAAATGGGCAAGTATGTGGGTGTGTCTGAAAATGAGCATGCCCCCCAAGTGGAAAGTTTAATAGTGAACGTATGCGAAAATTAGGATTAACCAATGGATGCAAGGGTGATTACCCTATTCCAGACAATCGCAAATATATCCTTATATTGTTGCTTATATCCCCATTGTATCTCATTCTATACCAAGAAGATAGTTTGTTCAATCCCCCACAAAATATCTATTTCCAGACAGTCCGAATAGTCCGAATACAGGTTGCTCCCTCAATAAATGGGAAGCCACTGAAGTGGACTCAAGATCACCAGGCTTAACCAGTCCAGAAATATCTCCATTTATAGGGGGACTTCCACTTGCCAGGTTTCATTACCGGAGGCTAAATCCCATTATATTCCCATTATGTTCCGATTATATCCCCATTATGTCCCCATGATTCCCTACAAATCTCCATAAAGTCCCTCTAGAATCCCCTATAAAATCCTCCAAGAGGAATGATCCCAAACATGTTGAACTCTCCCAGGCTGATGAACGCCGGCAAGACGGTGAAGGACGACGATGCGTTGGAGGAGGCCATGGAACGTCCGGGCACGATGCTGAACACCCAGTCGCACCGACCCATTGCAGGCGCGGGCCACAGGAATCTGGGAAAACCTTGGGATCATGAACACATGTGGGTAAAACAATAATAAACCACCCATTTGGGAATGGTGTATACCACCTATTTATGGTGATTTGGGGGATGGTTTATGGCTTTGTTTTACCAACATTACTAATATATTTATATGGTATATAATGTATGGTAGATCAATGGCAAACATGCTGACCTTCCCAAGAAACATGGAGGATCTCGGAGGTTTGAATCATTTTGAATCGCAAGAATCATGTTTCACAGTGGATTTACGCAACAACGAGGGCCACTCAGCTTTGAAATGCACCTTTACACCAATGAACATAAAACATGATGAGACCCTCCAAGTCTTGGGACCCAATGTTGGGAAATCCCCAGATGTTCGGTCTGCACAAATAGTAGACAGACATTTGCGAGAGTTGGATCCTGGTAAAACCTCTGCAGCCATTTTGCAGCAAATCCCAAAGCCTTGTTCGCAATATTCGTTTGAGGGGAAATCTGAGGGAAATTCCGATTTTTCGGCGTGAAACCAGGGTTTCCTGCAGAGAAAAAAGTGTTACATTTTGGAGTGTGTTTTTGACATCACTCAGACGTATACCCTGAGCACCCACATCATTGAATCTTGCATGCCTGACCCCCATGGCTCTGAGGTCGACATATCAATTTCCACTGCAATGGTTGGCATTTTTTTTGTGGTTAGTTGGTGGTTTTTGCTGGGGTATCTCTCAATCTCTACATCTCCATAGGGGGTTTCCATGGGGGTATGGAAAATCCATCTATAAAATGGATGATTTCGGGGTGTTTTCCTATTTGAGGATTGGTATGTATAGGTTTCAGCGTTGGGGAAGTCCAGTGCCATGTGTTGAACCCCTTGGGTTTTTTTCCATCGAGTCTGAATCGGATCTCTGCAGGCTACCACCCCGAACTCCTGAGTTCGCTGGTGTTCACTTTGCGGAAGAGCCACCTCGACAGCTTTCTGGCTGCAGAGATGTGTCTTTAGATCTGGGCCAACCTTGCTGGCAGGTTTTGATGGCTTCATTTTTCGACATCAATGGAACCAATGGGGTGAATACAGTAGACACCCCGCACACAAATGTCAATGGTATGTTTGCTCTCAGTGTCTGTAAAATCAGCCATGGTCAGAGGATCGTGAATGAGTTCATGTGTAAAACCTGCCCCCATGTCAAACAGCAGCACGCCTGAGCCACAATGATGAGCGTCGCCGATTGAAGTCGACTGGGACAGAATGTTGAAATTGGATGAAATTGGGGTCCAAATCAAAATGAACGTATTTATCTTGGTTTGCACCAGCTTCTTGAAATTTCACATGGCGAAGATGTCTCAAAATCTCCAGCTGTTCCTGCTGTCGACTAAGAATCCTTGGACGAGTTGGCTGAGATGTCCAAGAGGGCTTTGACATGGGTCTTGACCCCAGCATCTTGGCACCGAGTCGGGGGGTGAATGTCGAGACGCCAGTTGTAGTGACTATTGAGGATTGCGGGAAAAAACAATCTTTATCCCTTTGGCCTAATATTATTGATCACTTCCCATAAACCATGGTTTTGGTGGGGATTTACAAATACTTGGAACCCTTTAATATGCCGATGATTGAGGATCCAAAAGTAGCCCAGCAGACCACGAGTTGGTTTTTGGGATAATGTTGAATACTGATTAGTGATGAATACCCTCCCCCAAACAATTGCCGGGTAGTGAACAATTATGTGAAATCTCAAAGGAATCCTTGCCGAGAAAAGGTTCACGAATCTAAGTAAGGACTTTAAAGGGTTGGAATCCCATAGCTGATGTTTTTGTCTCTTGAAAACGGCGGCTCTGAAAAACACCTTGCCCAATTCAGTACCACACAACAATGCCCGGACAGTGAATTGTTTCGGAAAAGAAACTGTTTGGGACTATCCTGATCTGCGTACAACATAGGCTCCCACGGACGCCATATGGCGCCACTAAGGAAGCAGTCTGCATCACGGCTGCCACGCTGCAGCCGAAGGAGATGCACATGAAATTCGGCGGCCCGGTCGCATGGACTTTTTCAAAACTCTAGTGACTAGTGGTTAGGAGGGAGCTAAGGAGCTAGGGGCATTCAATGGTATTCATATATCTTATTTCCTTTTAAATGAGGAGCCAAGGAGCTACTTAGAGTTTCCCAACCACATGACGGTTACTTCCAGCCACACATATTCATGTTAACCCGGATTAACCCCCAGTGCATTAATAGAAGGGGTGCCCATCTTGATAGTAATTTATCAGTAATTTATCAGGATATGCGGGCGACCCCGGGGTTGGCATGTGAGTTGGTATGTGATTTGGTATGATACAATGTCATATGATGTGATATGTACACATGATGCAGAAATAAACACATGTATATATATATAGATATATGTATGTGTATATATAGATATATTTATATGTATATGTATATATATATATATACAATTATGTATCTGTATATATATATATATACGTATGTATATATATATATGTATATATATATGTATGTATATGTACATATGTACATATATATATACATATGTATATATGTACATATATATATATATATGTATATATATACACATATATGTATATATAAAAATGTATATAAACACACACATATATATATATACATGTATATATAAAAATGTATATGTATATATATATAAATGTATATATATATATAAATGTATATATATATATATAAATGTATATATATATATATATACATACACACACACACATATGTACCTACCTACTTCCCTGCCTCCCTGCCTTCCGACTTGCATGCATGCATTACGTACATATATACGTACCATGACCCTACCCTACCCTACCCTACCATACCATACCATACCATACCATGCATAGATACATAGACACTGCATACTGTATAGATATACACTTCATGGAGATTAGTTTTCTTGCCTTCCGACCTTTAAACCTTCCAATCTTCCAACCAGATCCATGGACTCGAAGGTGTCTAGGGCAAAACTCCACGATGACACCTCCATAGTCCATAGATGGATTTTTGACGCTAAACAGAGGTTTTAATGGGACCATCATCTAGGCGGCCATGACTTCCATGGCTTTGTTAAATGCCCCGAGGGTAGAATGGTTGGATTTGAAGGTCCCAGGTTCGAGTACCAATATCTGAGCAGTTTCAATCTTCAGCACTTCAGCAGGTTTCGATATCGTCAGTGAATACTTCGAGAAGCAGAGGCTGGACATTTTTTTTGGCAGGAAGTGGGTTGGCTCAGACAGTGTGATGGTCCCATGCCAGCGTTGGACTTTTGAAAGTTGTATCACGTTGTATTCATGGCTCGGAATTTGATGATTTTAAGGGGTTATGTTTCCCAATATATTGGGGATTATCATCGATGAGCTGGGAATCCGGTTCTGAACCAACCAATATTTCATGGAATGACAGAGGGTTTGTGAGCCTGAGAAGTCAGTTGGGGTTTAGGGCGCCCAGATCTCAGCAGGCATTCAGACCTGCCATCCTTTGCCGAAATGACGGTGGAGAACAAGGTGCATGGTTTTCAAGCGCATAAGTTCGGGCAGGGTAGTGGCAGAATCCACATTTACATGTGTGTGTATATATATATATAGACACGTACATAGATACAGTTTTATACAGATGTATAGGTACACTGTATAATTAGAGTTTCAGACCTTTATATGTAGTAGATCGATATGTTTATCCCTTCCACGTTTGCGACCCAACCGCAGGACTTCTGGTGTGATGAGTATGGAGGTCAGACGATGGCAGGGAAGCCTAAGCGCGCGGCTGGCGGGATGGGATTCAGCACCGTAAATTGGGATATGGGCCCGTGGAATTATGGTTCTCTACTCAAATGGACCTGCAACCCAAAGTTGGAGACATGGGGGGCGGTCTGAACCTCGGATTTTCATGGATTTTCCCATCTGAAAGGTAGGGAGAAGATCCATAACCTGCTAAAAATTGATGCGAAGCCCAGGAAAACAGGTTAATTAAATTCACCCAGACCGATATGTGTGGACATCACTTGTACCTGCAAGTCTGAACCTTTGTTGCAAGTTTGCGCTATCTACTATCAAGTACAAGATAGCGGCTTTGGGCTGGAATTTATCACCATAGCTCCTTTCACTTTATCCTCACTTCACTGGGTATCATACAATTTTGCTTGCTGAGCAGTTGTTGCATGTTGTTGCTGCATATGCTAAATAAGATACTTCCGCAACAATCATCTTGGCAGCCAATTCCTGCTTGTAGTAAGGGGCTCCCGGGTGCCCCTCATCATACGCACCACAAGAAATAGGCTTGACAACACCTAGATGAGCTTTTCGAATTTGGATCAAGGTCATGACCTACAGTCCGATCCGGGGCAAGGCAGGATGATTTCTGCGGGCAAATGTCGAGGATTGGAATCCACTTGCAACCAGATATGTGGTATGGGCACACCGGGTACATTACTTGGTTTACATGGAGCAAGCAAGGACAACGGGGATGGGTATGGGTCAGACATCGGCAATTGTCGCAGAATTGCAGAATTGTTCAGATACTTTCAGGAGGAAACCACCTCATTTTGGGAGGGACAGCCATTTTGGTCAGAATTTCTCCCGTTATCGACAGTATTACTGCAAAATTTGCTGCATAGATTTGCTATTAAAAGTTGTATGAACCAACGAGCTAGATGGACTGGGTTCCAATCGAATGAGATACTCATACACAGGTCATTTCAGATCGTCAAAAGATTTTTCAACGCGCTTTTCTGAGTGAATATTGCAGATATTTGCAGATGCTCCGAGTTTTTTTTTCCTGTATCATCTCCCAGTTTTTTGGGTGAACCAGTGAACATGTCCGTTTCCTTCATTATCACCTCGCATGTTGGTTTGTTCATTTTGCTCCCATCTTTTCCATTTCAATGTCCATTTGTCCCGTGACTTTTCAACAAGATGTTGTTTTCCCATTTTTTTTTCCAGCCAACTGATCCCGTTTCTCCAGTGAAACACTTCCCGTGGCAGGTGGGCGGTGAGCTTGGCAAAGTGAACGGCCTGGTGGCGCGAGCCGAAGTGTCGCTGCACGAACTCTCCTCCTCCACGGATATTGAGAAGGCACAGCGAAACGTTGATGGGGTGAGCAGTGGCTGTTAAGCTGCTAGGACATTGGGAGTTAGCTGATTTACCAGCCTGAATTTGGAGTTTTAGACATGAAACATATGGGGATATAGTGGATGAATGTTAGTTATACTTGATAGGTTTTTCTCCGGGGTTCGACCCAAGGGCCTAGGATTCTCATCATCCAAGAGCTGGGAATCCTGTTTCCGAAGCACGGGGATGGACCAGCCGGGCTGGGAAAACCTGGGCTGGATGGGCTGGATGGGCTGGATGGGCTGGATCATAATCTTTTGCCGCAATAGATGGGGATATGCATATTAGTATTATCTATTTAAATATATACATATATACAGTACATATAAACAGTACATATATACAGTATTATACAGTACATATATACAGTACATATATAGAGTACATATATACAGTACACACACACACACATATATATATATATATATACAGATACTCATATATATATATATATACAGATACTCATATATATATATATACACATATATACACACTGTATTTCAATCTAAGCAGCTAGAATGATCTTTGTTCTTTGCAGGCTATCTAAGATTGGCAATGGACTAGTAACCGGTTGGTACCTGTCCACTTTCCATCATCTGTCAACTCATCCCATAGCAAATCTACGCGGAGGCGTGGGTTGTGGTTGAGAAAATATGGGAGATGAGCCAGAAAATTTGCTGGTCTCAAACCAGGCTACCCCGACAACACATTCCCTGTGCTCACAGAAAGCTCATGTATGTCCCAGCTACTGTACTACGAGGTTGTCATGACATGTTTTTTTTTTTTTTTCCGCAGTTCTATATCATATCGGACATGTAGACTAGTTATATGCATATATAATCATATATATATATATGTATACATACATGCATTCGATCTCTATGCATTTATCATATTCACAAGAACCTGTGTAGACATGTTAGCGGTGATGCACATCCTCTACCAAGCCCCGTTCCAGCAACGGTACCCCATGGGTGCACTGGAGGGTGTCGGCGGGCACCGCCCTTGCAGGCCGTGCACGACTTCTACAACTTGCAAGACACCTCGGGTACCAAGAACTTCTTGCCGCTGGGAAGAAAGAGGGCAATGACCATTGCCGTTGCCGTTTTTGGCGACTCATGAAGTTTCAGAGGATGTTCCATTGGAACTAGAAGTGAGGATTTGTCACGATGCAACATGACAGATATTTTAGTGAATGTCCTGATTTTTCATGATTTTTCCCTCATTTTCCTGTACCTCACAGCCAGCCAAAAATCATTGGAACGCAATGCCTAAAAAAAGCAACTGCTCCCAGGATCATCCATGCAGATCCCGTGGCCGCCTCGGTGCGAATGATTGAGCACTGCCGCTTTGTCTGTGAAAAGGCGGGGCGTCCCAGCTGGTCCTAGGCAGCCTAGGCAGCGGGACGGGGGAACATGCTGGGAAGATCTGCAAAGCTGTTAGGAGATTTCATGCTGATTCTATTCTATGCAGATGAGAATATACAATTGTATACTGTATATATTATATACATCGATAAATTATTGAATGAATAGATTAATTAATGAATACGTTAATAAATCAATATAGCTATGTATAGTATATGCATCTACATACATAAATATGATGCATTCGCACTTTTACTCCCAAAGGGCATTCATAATGTTTCCTTTAAGGGGTGCACACAACATTGCAGCCACGCCGTGCCAGGCACGCAACAGCTTCTGCCAAAAGGGCAAGGGAACACCTGGCAGCATGTTCGTTGTGCTTGTGGTCCACCTGCAACGAGGCCCCGTATCAAAGCGGATCCAACATGTGGCATCAAAAATTTTAATGGCTAGTAAATTCGTCTCAGCAGTCTCCGTTCTCGTTGCTGATATTTCATCTTTCTGGTGCGTTGACTTTCGATTGCCCTAACAACGCCACAAGAAGAGAATAATTCACTGTAAAGCACTATCTCCAAAATTGTAGGATTTCTCTTTCCCTTCATCATCTCTTCATCATCTTCTGGGTGGCAACCGTTGCCAACCCCATGTTGCACATCCAGATTCTCCACAGTCCAGGCTACGACGGCAAGTTCTCCTTCGACTTCGACTCCCAGTGGTCTGCGGTCTTTTTGGACTCCGTGGAACCCTCCGCGGATCTGAGTTCCATGCCATCCCTGGGGGCCATGCTCAACATGCCACTGATCGACGCCTGGCTTGTGGAAGTTGGAAAGTTGGGGGATGGTGTTGTGCCATAAATGTCCATAGATGTATATCCTATAGGGGGAATCTCAGGACCTCATCATTTGAGGTTTTATTTGAATTCTTGACAATGGCCAAAATACATCATTTTCCCTGATTTTCCATCAAACAATATCAAAAATGGGATCCTTGCAACCCATCATCTATCAACTCAACCCTTGGTGTTGATGAACACCAACGATTTTCATTTGCGTTTGTTTGAACACTGGACAGCTTATATAAATCATTAAATCCACTGGTAAATCATCCTTTTTTGCTTGATGGATGGCCATAACATGCCATGACTTTGGGGTTTTACCAACCATTTTCAGGTCCGCAGCCTAATATCATTTTATTGCTTAATATCCCCAATATCAATCGCCATAAAATCGTTGAAATTAACCCACCTTATTGATTGTTGGTTCTGTAGCCCCAAACCACCAAGATTTCCATCAGTCCCAGAATTGAAGGGAAAACATATACAGAAAACTCCTATTCTCAAGGGTAAAATAAGCCATGGTTTTCCCCCACAAAACCCCAGTGGATGAGAGTTTCTTGCCAGAGTCCATCAGATTTTCCCAGGAAGTCGTGCAGGGCCTGGAGTTCCCCAAGTTGCTCCGCAGCTGCTTCCGCTCTTCCCTGTCGCGACTTATGCACCCTGTCGCGATCCAATTTTCATGGATTTTAGATGATTTTATATGCTGTTCTATGAGATTCTGTATCTATATACATGTATATACAGATTTCAAATGACCTCGGTTAATTTTATCTGGTGCTAGATGATTTTATGATACTTTATGTAATTTTATAGGGATTTCATGCGTGACCTCAGTATTAACGATGATGGTTGATGATCATTCATAGATCTGGGCAAAGGTACCGCAATTTGAAATTGGCCTTTCATTTCGGGGATTGATTGTGAAGCACCCAGATATCATGGGATGGTTGGGATATCATGGACTTCATCTCTGAAGTCATTGTTTCGTGACCAGCTGCTGGGTAGCTTGGTGTTTTGTTAGCTAATGATGTGAAAACATGGGTTTCTCAATTTTTCAACCAAGCCTGAGATGGGTTCCTTGACCCAGAATAGGGATATGTATATATATACATATATATATATATACATATATATATATACATATATATATATACACATACATATATATATATACATACATATATATAAACATACATATATATAAACATATATATAAATATACATACATATATATAAATATACATACATACATACATACATACATACATACATACATACATACATACATACATACATACATACATACATACATACATACATACATACATACATACATACATACATACATACATACATACATACATATAAATATACATACATACATATAAATATACATACATACATATAAATATACATACATACATACATACATATATATATATATATACATACATACATACATACATACATACATACATACATACATACATACATACACGTACATTACATTACATTACATTACATTACATTACATTACATTGCACTACATTACATTACATTACATTGCATTGCATTACATTACATTAAATTACATGGCATTACATTACATTACATTGCATTACATTACATTACATTACATTACATACATACATACATTTTCATATGTATATATACACACATATATATATATAGTGTATACATATATATAGTGTATACATATATATATATATATACATATTATAGATATATAAAATTTCCCAACAGGGACAACACTATTCTAACATCATACAACGTTCTAGCAGTTCTAGCAGTTCTAGCATTGTAAGATTATCAGATTGTAGCATTGTAGCAAAATAGGGACACAAGTGTATACAAATATACATATATATATATATGTATATACAACCACCTGGGCACGGCTTCCTTTGCCCAGGTATCCCCACAGTCGACGCCCCGACGATTTGCAGAGACAGATCCAACTGATGTTGTGCCTGGGTTGCGCTTCAGAGCACAGTGACTGTTTAAGATCGAGGGGTAGAATATATGTTTATATCCTCGCGAAAGAGCAAGAGCCAAAGTGGGGATTTAAACAAGCAAAAATAGGGATTTAATCAGCCACACTGGGGATGTATACACTGGGGGTGTATATGTATGTACACATATGTATATGCATATATATATATATATACACATATGTATAATATATATATAGTAACTAGACATGTTATGCTATAAACTGGTTTGCCCAAAATCATGACGGGGATTTGGACATGGGAAGGTTTTTAAAAAGGCATCGCTGGAGAGCTTCAACCAACCATTTTATGGAGATGTACAGTGATCGGCCATTGGCAAGGATAGCACTATATACAATCTTTGGTGAGCCATCTGATGTTCTTTTTCAGTGATGATCTGGAAATTCGCATCTGTAATTGTAAACACAAGAAGCATTCGAATCAAGATAGCAAGTATGACAGTAAAAGCCTACCTGGAGTAGAAAGTGGGTTCGCGGGGTTCTCCTATATGTGAATAGGCTGTTCCCGTAGTTGGCAGTTATTCCCATCACAATTGCTTACAAGTCCCTGCTTTTTACTTGTTAAACCGTCTTGAACCTACATTCTTCATCATTTTTGTTTAGTTGGTTAGATATTCTCCTCTGGTACTTCAACTAATATTAGCAACGGAAAATCACAATTTTCAACAGGTAAATCATCTGCAAGTGGGCCATGGGTTTCATAGCTAAGTTATAGTATTAGCCAGGTACTGGCTGGGATGATCATCCAAAACAACCCCTGGCCTTGGCGCAACCCCTGGTTTCTTTCGCTCAGGAAATATATCGAAGATGTCGATTTCGCCTGGGGCACCTAGCTGGGGATGGGCTGGAAACTGGACAAGGAAATGACCATTTTCAGCGGGGAATCGGCGAAGAACCACTAGATTTTGGGTGCAACTGCTAGCTTTCCGGAGCAATGGGACACAAGCAGAAGTTGTCAATGCCAAATCAATTGTTGATGTCAATCTCACAAGCCAAAGGAAAATGAAAAGGATGTTCT
>BGPT01004054.1:0-21353 GCA_003297045.1 Symbiodinium sp. clade C Y103
GGATCTCATGACATGTTCCGCTGCTTTGCATCTCAGGGGTTACGTCGTGGTGAGAAAAGGCGCTCAGTCCGTGTTGCCATGGTTGCATGATCACAATAGCCATGGACCGCTGGTTTAAGTCCAACCGCGTTCTTGTTCCGCCCTCCCACTTCCTCCCTGCCATTCATTTTGGCAAAGTGTTCGTAGTTTGCCTACATTATTGCGATGTCACGTATACTGGCAGGTGCCTGCTCAATCCGAAACAGTTGTTCAATTTCAAGACTCTATTTTCACGTCAAAAGCCATCCAAAGGCCTTGTGTTCCCTGCGCCACAGATCATATTTTTTCCTGTTGTTCAATACCTGGAACCTCGTAGTTGGTAAATCCTGCACCGTTTCAAAGCCACACAGAACTATTCAATGGAGGCTGTCTATTAGATTTTCAGAATCTTACCTCGTATGCAAGGCTCACACTTTGCACAACCAGGAGCTTGAAAACGTGTAAAGTGACTTCAAATGGCTTAAAACTGTTGGAAGTGCAAGCCTCATCCTTCGCATGGTCTCCAGGCACTGATAGGTGATAGGCAAGGAGCGTAGATTTGAGCCTCAGCAATATGCGGCTCATTTGGTACCGGTCATTCTGCGGCTTTTCGCTGTGATTTTGCAATGTGCCCAACATTGCCCAACTGCCTTGGCAACCTTGGCCACGCCATGCCACGCCTCTGTCAACTGGCCATAACTGGGCACTTTTTTTTGCAGCTCTGGGACGTCTCGAGCTGTTGTGTCAAGAAGTCTTCGTAAGCCTCGCCTAGTGAGAGTTGTGTGGAATTGGGAGAAGTTTAGCAAATTTGTTTCCAGTTTCCCTGCAGTTTCCCTGCAGTTTCCCTGCTGGCCTTGGAGTGGAACTGTCGACGTCGACATGGCTGATTCGAGCCCAAACAGCTGCAGCAAACGTGGCAGTAACATGTAGTAACTATGTCGAGATGTCTCGATGCTAGGCTTCGCATCGTTTCATCTCCACTGATTTCGGACATCCCATGGCATCCTTGTCTTCGACCTGAGGTGTGACTCGTGATGCAGTGTGACTTTGTGTCGGGCTGACTGTCCAATCTGTCCAGCCCGAAGAGAGTCACTGCATGTTCTTTTCTGCTGTACCATGTGCGGCAGCAGGTGCAGTGCAAAGCAATGCTGCACAGCCGCTCCTAAGACTCAGGATCAGCTGCACTTGGCCATTTGCTCTAGCTTTCATGCAAAGGAGGATGCATGAATGTTCCACTGCAAAAACATATAGTTAAACGCCTTTCTCTGCTAATATCTGTCATGGCATATCATGGCATATCAGACCAAACTTGTCCAAATGGCCGCTGCCAAGTATCTGTCATCTAACTCTTCGACATTCCGCCTTGTGGTATTTCCACTCTTCTCGCTGGCAAACGTCTGAACAATAAAAGCGCATCTTGCAGGCTCCACAGCGGAGCTCGTCAGCGAAGTCTCCACAAAAGCCACCTAAGCAAACATATTGGATTAAAATGACTATATATATGTAATTGGTTTAAATTCAAATTCAAATTTAAAAAGAATGCTTTTCCTGACCGCTGACCTGGAACCACATGGAAAACTCTACCACTACATCCAGGGAGCATATTCGAGGGCCTTGGTGGCTCAAAATGATCGACCAAACAGCTCTGAAGATCTACCTGAAAATTCCAGGACAATGGCTCTGAATAGCTCAGAAGATCAACCATGTGATTTACCAATGCTTCGAAGGCGCAAGATATGCAGGCATAGGCATGCGCACCCCACAGTGAGTCATGCCAATACGGGCACTGCTCTGGACCATCTGGGGGCGCAGCACAACCTTGCAAAGGCTGACTGCAGAAGCCCATGGAATTGCTGAAACATCTCTACTCCAGGGGACTCAGTGGTCAAGCTCAGCAGTAACCACGAAGCCTCTTCCTCATGTTTGGTGGCATTAGCATGCGCAGTCGCGACAGCAAAATATAAGTGGACACCAGAGAGTCATATCCTTGTCTTTGACGTGTCAATCAATCAGGCTGGAAACCTCCAAAGCAGTAGTAGTAGCAACCAATCCT
Source organism: Symbiodinium sp. clade C Y103 (assembly GCA_003297045.1). Lineage (NCBI taxonomy): Eukaryota > Dinophyceae > Suessiales > Symbiodiniaceae > Cladocopium > Cladocopium sp. clade C. The sequence goes on from BGPT01004054.1 coordinate 2,072, forward strand.
CAAAGACAAGAAGGCAACAACAGGCGGTATGACTGCGTAGCAGTGTAAGTAACTACGTAACTACATCGCAACGACTTTGATGCCTCACCTGCAGTGTCGAAATGGGTCGGTTCAGCTTCATAGATCTTTCTAGTTGCCTGTGGTATGCTGCAAACTTGCGGAGTGTCATAGCCAAGCTGCGCTTTCGGCTCTCCATTGCATTCAAACCTTGAGGTTTCATGGCCATTGCCCATTTCCCAATCACTTCAATAGCTTTCTTCGACATGATATTCCGCTATCGCTAGATTATACTGCGCTTGACACACGAAGCACTTTCCGCCACAAGCCAGGACACATGCGAGTGAACACACGGTCCCACTCATGAACTGCATCTTTCCACCAACGTGGCATTGGCTCATCCGTGACAGTTTGATCCTCGAGGTCTGCATAGGCACAGCATGGAAGCGTGTGCAAGTCGTTCTGCTCGGCACAAAGCTCCCTGCAGTGAAGGAATTTGGTCAACACATATGGCATATGGGAAGCAAATGCCACAGTCCAACACGTCAGGAAAATATCAAAGGAATTGATTTGAAATTTAAAATATGCTGAAAATCATACAGAACGTTGAACAATCATGATGAAACGGTGACGCCGCATCAAGCCTGCACATCAGCAGTGCAAATCTGGAGCGTGACTGCATTTTCGGCAAGCCAAACTGCAAGCATTGGCACATCCTTCGGTACTCCAGCCGTGGAACAGTTTCGCCCCACCTCAGCTGCTTGCCTTTTCTTCTAAATTGTCAACTTGGATGAGGCTCTGAAGCTGAACGTTCAATGTTACCAATGTCAACCATGGCAATCCGTGGCAATCCATGGCAAGCCATGGCACTTGTAGAGCCCCTCTAGTGGGGCACAGCTGCGGAAGTCCGCAAAATTCAGAACTGCACCTCGGCAAAGCAGGAATCTATGGAAAGGGGCCTCGGGAGCGCACTCAGTTCATTTGTCCTCACGAGTCATCTAGTGCATTTACTTTTTCTAGCTTATGATAATCGTATCGTATCTTACGGTACGAGTATCTTATGATGGGCTATCACTTATTGCCTCTCTTCTTTCTGCTCGAGATCAGCTGGCTTTCTCCAAGACACTCCAGAACAGCTGGTACTCCCCAACCAGGTGAAGCAGCCCGCCACGTAGCATTTTGAAGTCGTCAATGGGGTACATCGTCATGGCATGGAGTTCCTAAGATATCTAAGATGCACATAGATGCACTAAGGTCAAGATGCACTAAGGTCACTAAGGCAAAGTCTCTGCCTTGCCAGTGTCGACATGCGTCAACCTCGACCCAAATGTTCTAAATGTGCTGCTGTCGGGTAGCCATGGCTAAGCTTGCTGGGTCGTAATACTCGCAAATGGCAGTTCCTGCAAGGGATGACCACATGCTATCATGCTGTGCCATTTGCCACATCCCTGAGAGCGTTTGCAAGGGCGTCCTGCCCGTCCATGGCTGCTTTCTTGTTCCTGCTCCTCGGGTGTAATCTCCTGAAGCCAAACACTTTCCGGTGTCAGCATGTCATCTTGTTGTCATTGTGTTGTCATCTTGTTGTCATTTTGCATAACATTTCGCAAATTTTGCGACGCAAGCTAGGTCAGAATCTGCAGGTCCTGTTCCAACGGATCCCGCCAACGCACACGGAGTTCAGTGCACGGCGGCAAGTCCACAGCTCGTGCTACTCGGTGAGGTCGTGCAAAGCCCAAAACCTGGAGCCCAGCGCCATGAAACATCAGGAAACATCATGAGACACCATTAAACCAGTTGAAGCCACAAATCTACAAAGGGAGTCGACTGTGGAACCGAAAACAGTTCTGTGTCAATTCATCTTAGTCTTATTGGGAGCGAGTGAACCAAATCATCAGATGTGTCAAATCATCAAAATCATTGAATATTTGCCCAGCAACCAGTTTGACCACTCTGGTGGGCATCTTCAACTTCTTCAGCAAACCTCACGGAAGGTGCAGCGGCCAAGTACTGGAATAATAAAAGAAGAAATTGCTTGTCGCTTGATGTGGTGTGATGTGGTTTGATGCATTTGCACATTCGGAACGTAAGCCATTTAAGTCAGGGAACACAAAAACCAGGAACGACGTTCTGGCCATTGGCAGTGCAGACCTCGAAACAAAACATGCAGACACGGACCACAGCTATATAATGCAAAAAAGGGGCTTGTGGTGAAACAGCACCACCAGCGATCAAAATATGAGTACATTCATTTTCAAAATTTGAGCGAACACAGCACTCTAGGCGCTAGACACCACTAGCCGCCCATTCCCTTGATTTCAAGTGCCAAAAGCGCAAGAATCTCTAAACCGTTCAAAATCATTCACAAATATTCAAAATCTTTATTGAAATCACCAAGTCGCACAAGGGGCTGGTTGGGCACCGCATTGATTTCCACGGTGTGGTGGAGCCACGCCGTGCTGCCTCTAGATCCCGGATGCTCGCCACCGCTGTATCGGACTGGTGCAAAGGTCGCCATTCCTGACGCAGCACTGGCAACACTCTAAGAGTCTCTAAGAACCACTACGAAAATTCTGTGTTATTTTAAAGTAATGAAAAATTCAAAGCTGATCCACATGATCCGCTTGTATCTGCTTGTATCCGCTTGTATCATCTCATTAGCATCTTGCATCCAATTTCGATGACTCATGCGACACTTTATGAAACTTATGACACTTGTGACACTTGTGACACTTGTGCGGCCAAAGAGTCCACTGTGTACGATCTTGAGACCGCTGCACGGAGGATGCCAAGATTCTTGTCATTACTTTCCCGCTGAACCTTCTGCAGTTCGGGTTTTTTCCCGAAGTTTCCTGCATGCGACACTCCGCGACACCAGATAACAAAAGGCCTGAACACAGGATGCAAAATCGAATTCTTCATTATGCTTCATTATCTTCACCAAGCTCCATTTATACATCCAAAAACACGGCAATCAGTGAAAACTTGGAAATTGCGTTTTTTTTACCCTGCCCAAGGGCGGTTTTTTCCTCACTGTGGATGACTCCGATGGGATGTTTCTCTCTACAGATCAAGTTCATGAGTTCATGGCACTGTACGAAGCTGCGAGGGAAAAAAAAACTCCCGGGCAACTACATACAAAGAATCCAAACAAGATCAAACAAACCAAACGAGCGTGAAGAAATGCGAAACCTGTGAAAACACATTCCTTTCTCTTGGCTTTCTCTTTGGCTCATCCTTGCCTGTCATCGAAACCTCCAGCTCCTTCAGCGCATCTGATCGAACTTCGTGGTCGCCGTTCATCGGCAAAGGCTGCGCAAATCGCCGTACGATGATGTAGGAGATTGATGGCCCCCAAGATCCCAAGAAGTAAACCCTCCGTTGGTGATCCTCCGTTGCTAAGCTGTCACATGATGCATCACAACGCAAAATGCTGACTTTGGCAGCGGCTCGGATACAGTATTACTATGTATTACTCAGGTTCTTTGTATACTACTATGTGCACATGTTGGTTTTCAACTGGCCAAGCTCTTTGGCTTTTTGCCCGTCTGCCTGTATTTTTTGCGGGCTATAAATGACCGTAGAGTTGCGTACTTCATGAGCCGAAAATTCGAGCATGCCGGACAACAGGTGACAGCAGGATACAGCATGTGCAATTTAATTTAGGACAACAAGGTCAAAGATGGTCAAAGGAAAGTCTCTCTCCTGGATTTGTTCTTGTGCGAATCCCGTTTTTGCACAATCGTTGCAAGATCTCTTTTCTTTCTTCCGTGCGCACTGGCCCATGAAAAAGCAGCACAGCTGGGCTGCTACACCATGCTCAGGGCCATGACAGTATTCTTTCCTCCAAGCCGATTTGATGAGTTGACCTCTGGTTTTTGTAGGGCTTAGACCTGATACATCCTGATGCATCCGACACCACATGGTGGATGGGCCTCTGCTTCTGGAAAGCGATGAAAGTGGTGAACTTCACAAGTCGCATGGGATGTGAGTTATGGCATGGCCAAGTTGGGGATGGTGGACCATTAGGACAGAGTGCTTTGCCGGTTCCGTTTGGCCACGAGTTTGTCATTGGAGACAATGCGATTGAGCAAAATGCGAAGTGCATCCTCACTGGAGTCATCCAGTCCAATCACAAAACGATGAGAGATCTTAGCGAGGGCTCGTTGTTTTGCTTGGATTTCCTCTTCAGATATCGAAGCCAAAACACTCGTAATGGATTTGGATTTGGGGAAGAGCGCGCGGAGTCGCTTCTCTCGTGTCTCCGCCGAGTGCTGAGGGCGCAAAGTCTCAAAAACTTCAGCACTTTGTGGGTAAAGCCTTTTCAATTTTCTCCATTGAGCTGAATTTTGGTGGAAGGTTCCTTTGCCCCAAATTGAGATTGCACCTTCAGGTCCCACTAGCTCCGCCTCCGGCACAAAAACTACAGCTTCTGCAAACTCCTCCGCTGTTGCAAAGGCTTCAAACATGTCAAGCTCTTGATGGGCGAAAATCACAGGGATGCAGCCCAGAACTATGGAGTCTATCAGGCTCTTCCTAGTCACGCTGTCACCAGGCGGCTCTGCACAGAAGACAGACTGAAGTTTGATCGCCGAAAGACGGGCGTATTCAGCTATCTGCTGTTCTTGCGCCGACCCTGTCACCTCACTGACCTGGGTGACTTTGCCACACCTGCACCGGCAGATCAAACTATCGTACACAAGGAGGTGAGAAAAGCAAAGAAAAACAAGAATTAAAGCCAAAATGGGCTTTACACATTCTCTCCAGAATTTGATGGCTTAGTACCTCAAGACCTCTTCGACAGTTGAATATCATAACTCATAAATACTCATAATATATAGTAATATATAACTTTATTTTATATAACGACATGATACTACATATACACTGTTTCCCTCATATGATGCAAATATCATTTGGGATGTTCATGACATCAATAATACGCAATAATAATATGCAAATAATATGCAAATAATATGCAAAAGTATATTATAACATTGTAACATCCCGGTCCATTCCGGTCCTGTTGCATTTGGTACACTCCTTGATGAGGAGAGAGCGTAGATGTCCGGCCAGGCCACGGCCTGTCCCGCTGAAGGACCACAGGTATCGGCTGCTCCAAGGGTTCGCAAGGCGAAGCTTCGCAGGTGTCGACATAGCTGGGCCGTGATACACAGCAGGGTAAGGAAACTGATACCAAACGAACGGCTTGTTGTATGTCCACCCTTCCGGCCCATCCTCAGCCAAACTACGACTCATGACTCAGAATGACTCAGCATGACTCGGCAAAACATTAAGATATATATACATTGCAAGAGTTTGCTTGCGTTCTGCCATTCCAGTTTCCTCCATGAGACCATTGAGCTCTATGTTGATGCGGTGGGCTAGGCGGAAAGGCATGCTCAGCTCCCACATGTACCTGCAGGTCTCCCATCCTCGTGCGTCCATCAGCAAATGTCTCGGCGCTTTGGACGCTGCCCATGCGTCGTCCTGTCAGGTTTTGGCTTGGGTTTCAGTTGGGCTTCAATACGGCTTCAATACGGCTTCAATAGAGCATGCCATTGGGCCTTTGGATGTCTTTGCTCAGTTCAGTCCTTCAGTTTGGGATTCAACTGGTAGAGTGTTTCGAACAGGTCACTGTTGTTTGCACATGGCAATTCTGGGGATGGTCTTAAATTGTAGGCCGGGATGATGAACACATCTGCATCATCGACGTTGCGCGTCAGCCAAGGATAGTGCAGGAAGCGGTAGTACAGCATGAGGGGCATGTGAAACCTAGGAAGCGTGATTATTACATCATTCGCAATAATACTAGAATTCAAGGGCAGGGAAAAAAAGCACCAAAAAGGCCGCACAACATCCGGCAGAAAAGAAAGCATCTAATCTCGAAATACATTGAATGCAAACATGCATTGATGAGATCTGCAGCGAAGCAACTGGCTTGATGCCCAAATGTCTACACCATGTACCCGAACCGGAGGCCCGCCAAAGATGCAATCTGGCTCCCAGCCACAACTTGTTTCCTGCATATCACTGAATGAGAAGAAGCATCGAGCATCGGGAAGCATCACAATTTGACTGACCTGAAAATCCAGTTTGAATTGGACTCTGCAAAGGATTGTTTCCTGCCCCCAGTTCCGAAAGCGGCTCGGCAGCTGATAGACATAGACCTTTGGACCAACCTGGGCAAACTTCCGAGACAAGTCAGAGGCACAGGGTGGAGGTCTCTCAGCTATATTGCGGTATGACGGTATGTTCAAAATCTTGTTGCGGCCAAGGGTGCAAATCCGTCAGGCTGTGGCTTCACTTGCGGCAAATCTTGAGGAGGCGGCAAGTCCTCCCCGGCATCGTGTTCGCAAGAGGGAGGACCAGAGACTGCCAGGGGAGCACCTCAGCCCCGGATCAGAGAAATTGCCTTTGCAAAGAGACGGAAGATGTCGGAAGATGGCGGAAGACGGCAATGACATGCGTCAACTGGTTCGATTTGGGTCTTGGTTGCGGACTGAATGGCACCGACTCTTTGGTCTGGACATGACACTGCCCATCCTGCCAGAAAGTGAAAAAGTCGCAGCCCTCCAAACATTGGCAGCGCTGTTGGCAATCTTCCGAATTTGCCTCCTGAGCATGCCAGTGTGTCACAGGGTGGTGTAGCATGCATGGAGGCATCATCAGGCTATGAACTGCACAAATCCGTGTCAGTGAGACACTCGATTCGTTTATGCACCCATTAAATTCGGTCACAAGCCGACAAAAAGTAACATAAAGTAACAACTGTGCTTCAGCTGCAGGCTCCTGGGTGGCACCTTCAATTGCTCCATCCTTGCGAGCTTGCCCCTTCTGCACGCAGTGCATGTGCCTAGTGCGGCTCTGGCTGACACCATCTGCAACCTCAGCTTGAGAAGTCTGCCGCAGTCTGCTCGATAGGACTCGATAACACGAATTAACAAGATCTCAAAAATGTTCTTTGCCCAGCCTTCAGGTACCATGGGTACTGCAATTTCGCCAAGAAACAAAAAGAGCGTTTCGAGCTGCGTTTTCTGCGCTGATTCTTGCAGCTTCTGCTTTCACCGACCTGGCCACTTCGGTGTGGCGGGACACATGGGACACCATCCTTGGAGTTGGTGTCTTTGCGCCGCTCGGCTCGGTTGTGTCTCTGACATCTCCGACACCATTTGAGAGGATTCTCACATCCTTCGAGAGACCGTGCGGGAAATCAATAGCAACTGGTGAGACCCGTGGCAGGTGTTGGCAACTCATATGACCAGCATTGACCAGCATGGAATGGAAAGTCATGACAATTTTACAAGATTCTGACACTGCTGGATCTTGGGTCAAAAAGAAAAATGAGGAAGGATGAGTTGTGGCAGCGCAGACAAAAGATCTTGCTCGAAGCCAAGCGTCCGCTGCACTCGGCTCAAAATCAGCTGCAGCCACCTCCGTCTGGGCCAACCTGCCGTGTCAAATCGTGTCAACCCGTATTGACACAGCTGTGAGCACAGCTGTGAGCACCAGCTTAGCCCACTGCTTGACACATCGTGTCACATTGTGTGTTTGCGGTGTGCGCCTATATACATGTACGGTCATGTACGTGACTGCACTTTGATATGTATACGACAAAGGAACGGACTGGAATGACTCATGACATTACGAGTTCCGACGGATCTCTCCTGCCTTGCAACGCCACTTTCCCGTGGCCAGGTCTCAGCTTGGAGCTTTGGGCAAGGTGGGGGGGTTCTGCCACTTTCATTAAAAAGTACTTTCAACCTTTCACATCCTTTCACTAGTTCCATTAGTTTCATATAGTTTCATATAGTTTCATGTATTTGCTGTCTTTAAGAATAAGCCAACAAAACTCCAACGAATTCCAAAAAGTCAAGGATATCTAGTCTGATGCTGAGCAGCCACAAAGAGACCCATAGCAGCTCCACACAGTATAGGCAGGTAGCGTTGCAGACCAGATAGACGAAAGAAGACCCTGCCGTTCCCCATTGCAGATCATTGCCCAAAAAGAGGTGACTCTCACCAAACAACTACGCGGAGCGCATTCATGGCGCATCTTCGACTTCAAGGGAGCCTAAAAGTTGGAGGAAGCCAGCGGCAGTCAGGTAATCCAACATGAGCACATGCAAAATATGCAAAATGTAGATGTAGAAATATGTAGAAACATGTAGACTTTAGAATCTAATGTCCTTTCTTTTTGCAAGTTTGCATGTTCCAACGCTAGAGACTGCAGCAGCGACACTGTGTTTCTTTTCTGGCTCTGGTTTCGGCAAGCGCAAGACCTGAGTTGAGAGTTGTGGGCACAAAGTCCCAGCCCTTTGTTGGACGGACCCAAGACAATGACATATACAATGACACTTTGCAGACGACATCAATATGACATCAATATGACATCAATAACAGAATCTAACGAACATATCATGGCCACCGCAGAATACAGCATGTAGCCGCACTGTAGCCATGCTTGCAAGATCAGTCATGTTCCTCAATTACCCTTGCAGCTTGATTCAGCTTGATCGGTCGCCTGCAATCCAACTCCCACATTCTGATTGGCCAGCCCAATTTTTCCGCGAGATTGCCAGTTTTCGGCAACGTCAACGGGATTTGCGCTTTGAATCTTGCATGACAGCTCCACTTCTCCAAGCCTCTTCAACAGAGCCAAGGAAAACACATGGAATCAGCGTGCTGGCACTTGTGGAAACCACTATCGGCACTATCCTTTATTAGGGAGCGTCAGAAACCTAAGTTTGGGCACAGTGGCCTGGGGTCGGAAAGGCATCATGCAGCCTTCCGGAATCGGGTCACCAGGCGTTGAACATAGGTATACAACTGATGTTGACTGGAACTCCATGCTCTTGAAATCTGGTAATCAAAGTTTCGCAGCAGGAACAAGTTCAAAGAGGTGCATCATGGCCCTGTGGAAGATGTGACACAATACACAACGCCCGGTAGCCCCTGTTGGACTTTGTCCGTTGGATCCATTGCTGTGAGACCATCGAAAACACAGCACCCTGGCAGAACATCGCAGAACTACAGGACATGGCCGTAGGACATGGCCGCAGCAGCTAGTGCCGAATGCTCTTTTGTCCATGCACCAGCAGCTCCTCAAGCAAGTCCTGCCACTTTGATCAACATGTCACATCTCCCTAAAAGTAGCCAAGGCCCCAAACTAGCCAATACATATCAATCATATCAATGCATCATAATACATCCATTAGTCAGCAATGGTCCTTCTTGTAGATGTCATCTGTGAGTTTCCTCCACTCTTCTGCATCCAGTGTCAGGAGCCTTGCATCAAAGTCTGGTAGAACTGCTTTAGAATGAAGTTAGAAAGTTGCAACATGCCGCAACCATCTGAAAAGCCTGTGCATGCACAAATGTCCCACCATTCCAAATGCCAGAAAAGCAAGGCCAAATGAGGCCAAATGAGGCCAGATGAGGCCAAATGAGGCCAGATGAGGCCAAATGAGGCCAGATGAGGCCAAATGAGGCCAAATGCAAATCTATAGACATGTTTTGAAACATGTTTTGAAACATGTATAGCCCACGAAGGCCAAAGTTTCACACGTTCAGCGTGCCTCCAGCCACGGCGCCAGATTAGCCTCTGCTGCAGCTTCGTCTCTGCACGGATCAAACGCTGTCTCTGGTGACCCTCGTGACCCTCGTTGTTCATTGCAGCCGTGACGTAGTAATCGTGGTACTCATCCATGACCTCCAAGACTTGAGGGCAAAGGGAAAGGGACGAAAGCTAGGGCAAGGAGGGATGTGTATTGAGAGAATATGTGGCCTGCCATTCGATGTTGCTGACACGCTAACAGCAGTGTGTCATGATGCTAACTCGCATGCACCATAATCATTCCACAACCCTCCCCCTGACATCCTAGCACACCAGCGTCAACATTACGCTGCTAGCATCCTACTTGCCAAATACAAAGTGCCCCAACCGAACGNAATCATTCCACAACCCTCCCCCTGACATCCTAGCACACCAGCGTCAACATTACGCTGCTAGCATCCTACTTGCCAAATACAAAGTGCCCCAACCGAACGCGCTTCGGTTGAGCCACTTTGCAACCATCTGATTGAACCTCTTTCCCTCGGCCTTTCCTTCCTTGTTCCTGTCCACGACATATTCTATATATTATATATCTATGTGACTAGGATGAATGTATCTAAGTATCTCCATCTGCCTAGCGACGTATCGATACTTCATTCTATAGTCTATGTATATATATATATATCCACTATACAAATAAACCAGTCTTAGACTGTGCTAACTTAAGTGCATACATCCATCGATCAAGAAATATGTTGGAATCTCAAGATGTGCATCTTCTATTCCTCGCCAAGCCCGGGTCATGTTTTCACGCAGTCCTCTTGAGGAAAAGGAATGCAAGATCCGAGTGGTTGTTTTCTCATTTCATTACATTACATTACATAAAATTTGCATTTGCATCATTTACATTTACATTTACATTACATAACATAATTTGACTATATAAATATGAGATCAGATAACATTAGATTGTATTGAATTAGATTAGATTGCGTTGGATTAGATTCCACTACATTGGATTACATTAGATTAGATTAGAGTGGATTGCATACATTGCGGCGCATTGGATTCACAACACTGACGGTGAATATTATGTGTGTGTGTGTGCGTGGGCATGCGAACGCGTGGTCGCAGATGAAACCCAGCGGGATGGACGCAGCGGGGGGGGGGGGGGGGCCAGGTTCGAGATGAAAAATCATTTGCAAACAGGGGGCCCCGAAACCAGTTCGGATGAAAATCATGCGAGCTGCATCCAGTCTCGCGGCAATACATTGCTAAAGCAAATCCAACTCCACTAGCAAGCTAGCTTTCGTGAAAAGAGATGAAAAGAGCATATAGTATAGGAAAGGTCTAGGGCGCAATTGTGTTGAGAAGAAAGAGCTATGCAGCTATGGAATTGTACTGTACACATCGGCAGTGGAACATCGTTATTTCTTAAAGGGTGCTTTTCGATTTAGTTCTGAATTTGATTTGCTCAACCTGGACCTACCTCGCACCTGCAAGACAGTTTTCCCCATGACCAGATGGAGCGTCAGGACGCCGTCAGGCAAGCAGGGGGTCACAGCAACATTCATTTCTTCCTGGAGGACTCGGCAAATATCATCTTCCACAGGTGAGAGCGCCGTAGACTCTACGTTGTCCAGGGCCTTGACAAGGCTAGGAGGGCTAGGAGCTCGCCGGCTAGATCCGGCTAGGTCCGGCTAGATCCTGCTAGGCAACTAGGCTGCCATTAATGCTTGAGCTGTTAATATCTGTTAAGCATGCCAAAAGGCAAGCAAACCTTCCATATTTGCTCATATGCATCCAGCGCAAAAGATCTGAAAAGATGTTCAAGAGTTCACTCTATGCTGGGTTGGCCACTGATTCGCTCTCAAGTTTTTAGTTTGCCATTTGTTCCTTGCCAGCCTATACCCCGCCTCACTTTCTGCTTTCAAATTTTGCAGCCATAACTGGACTTGCCCTGGAAGGTTGGTGGGATGATAGTCTAGTCGCAGGCAATCTTCTAGAAGACGGAATTGCTTTAGAACTGCAGGTTGTGTCATTCGAACAGGTAAGCCCATATTCAACTCCGCGCAGCGAGAAAGGTATTGCACCCGTGCATCATCGGAAAAGACGGTCATCACCGTCAAAGGTGCCACAGCGCTACACTGGTCCTTGCTAAGCTCACGAAAGAAGGGTGCCATCTCCCGCAACATGGCAGCCACCAAACGAGGATTACGAAGGTCGAGCCGTGCATGGGCATTCATCACCTCGGTTTCAAAGGACATCAAAGGAGCACAAAAAGCCTAAGGAACAAAAAGCCTAAAGGAAGCGCTGCCAGGAAACAAAGTGAAGATAAGTGAATAGGGTCGCTAGCTAACGCTTTGCAAACCTGGACTCGTGACAAAGCAGCCCGAGACATGTGGAGGTTTGCTGCTGTCTCTCCTCTGACAACAACGAGTGATACATCTGCTCGACATGTACAGATAGATAGATAGATAGATAGATAGATAGATAGATAGATAGATAGATAGATAGATAGATAGATAGATAGATAGCATATATATATATATTAGATATTAGATATTAGATATATACATATATATATATATTGTATATATACATATATATTATCTTATATTATACTATATTGATCTATATTTTATTATATTATAGTATAGTATATTATATTATATCATATTATACTACACTATATTATATTATATTATATTGTATTGCATTGTATTTTATTGTATAATATTATATTGTATTATATCATACTATATTTTATATTGTATTACATTATATTATATTATATCATATCATATCATTATATTATATATGCACACACTGGTATGTGTGTGTGTGTGCGCGTGCATACCTACTTCTCTCCGACAGCAACAACTATGAACAACTCACTTCAATTCAATGTACTGTAACTGTTCATTTTGTATAACTTTATTTACGCCCGCACAACGTGAATGTCTTCAATCCGGGGCACCTCGATATACATGTCCAGGACAAAATCATCAGACAGGCGGAAGAGCGCCTCGTTGCCCATCAGTGACATCAAAGTCTGATCGCGGATGCCAGCTTTGGCAAGCCAGTGGAAGACTTGGCACAGTCTTGTTGAGGATGCATTCTTGATTTCCCTAGCAAGTTCAGCCGCAATGCGATTCAGGAGATCTGGTCCACGGTACTTTGCCATGACAAATGCTTTGAGAACTCTGAGAATGCGATCCAATGGCATTGTGATCAGCAGTTCCTCCGCTCGCTTGGCATATTGCCCCCACAGATCTGGCTCTGCATCTCCAGTGTACCAGGATGCCTCGATAGTTTCAAGGAACTCATTTTCTAATTTCTGTGTGGTGTCAGGTACCGGTTGTGGCGGTGCGCGCGCTGCAGCTGCATCATAAAACTCATCAGACGGATGCCCCGCAGGTGCAAAGCCATGTCGGTCACTTCGCAACGGATGTCCTAAGGCTGAATGCACTGCACCAAGACTAGCAGGGGTTGGAAGGGCACGTGTGTCGCGCACCGTGAGGTCCAGTTTGGACTCTGGTGGCGCAATGCTGATGTGGGTTGCCATGTACTGGGCATCATGTCTGAAGGCATCGGTTGCCGGTTTCTCGATGACATTCTCACGCACCTCCTCCGAAGTCGGCGCTGTGTTCACGCAGAAGCCTTCGAAATCGTCCTGGAGACCAACGCGTGGCGTATTTTTTTAGCAAAGGCCAGACGTGGCGAAGCTTGATATTTCAGATATTTCAGATCTCTCAAGTCTGTTTTCTGAGGGCGACAATAACCAAGCAGGAAACTGAGGTTGAAAGTACGCCAGAAACATGTTGAAACCATCAGTTCTGAATGCCACAACTACGACTAACTCGGCAGAGGGCGGCAGCTTTGAGAAGATTCTTAGCCACGGATCAGTGGGATCAACTTCCCGAACTCCTAACCCGTCCTAACCCTTAGATTCAATATATGCCAAATATATGCCTTCCTTATGCCTTCCTTGGTGGTGATGTGCCAACCAACCCTGACCATTTAGAACGAGACCTTTTCGTGGTATTTTGCTTGCTGGTCAGAACTGGTCAATACATTTCTGCTCTGGAAGCGTTTGGAGCGAATGGATACCATAGCATTACTATGCTTAGTATACCAATTTGATCTAATTTGTAATGGTCTTGACTAGGGCCGCTGTGCGAAGCCCCTTCACATCTCCCGTATCAGAGCCATATCAACGTCCTCAGCCAGTCCAGCTCTTAGCTTGGCCCTTTCACTGGCGGAGACTCGCGGATAGACACGGCGGGCGCTTGGGGCGGACAACTTTGTTGCTGCCATGGCATCTGAGCCAAGACATCTGGATATCTTGATATCTCGGCCATATTTGCATAGTCTTGCATTGCTAGCCGTTCACCAATTCATATCATACTTGCATGCAAGGGTGCCCTGTGTCAAGGTTGCTGCTCTGAGCGCTTTGTTAATTGCAAACAGTGAAATATAGTGAAAGTGAAAACATCTTCACTTGCTGTATCTTGCTGCATCTTGCTGCATATTCCAGCACCTTATATCCCTAGTGTTCCCTGGCCACAAATAGCCGCTTGGTACAGGACCGTTCGATGCACATCAGCCGTAGTCGCCGCGGCCTGGGCGATTCACCAGTATATTTTACAAGTCAGTCAGTCGAAGCCTTGCATCCCACGTGTTTGGAAAAACTTTCAAGTCACGGCTACCCTGGAGCAAGTAGAACAATGCTATATTTGTGAGATGTTGCGAGCTGGATCGTTCAGAGCACAGTGTCACATTGGACAAAGTGGACTGTTCCAGGCAGCGTGTGGCAGCATTCCAAGCTGCACATGGCTGTACATTCCAGCGTATTTCAGATTGATCTTGGTGCCTTGGCTCTCAGGCGGTCAAGTCGGGAGGGGCGGAGGAGGACGCCACATCAGCTCCTTCCGAGACAACTGTCGAACAGACCGATGTGTCTCAAAGTTGTAGTAGTATCGAATGCCTTGGCTTGCGGCTTTCAGATCTTCCAGAGTTCAAGTGGCCAGCGGAGTATCTTTGCAACACTCCCCCTCCCCCAAAAACATAACAAAACGTTTACATCTTTTTGCCCTCAGCTGCTCTCTGGCACCATTTCTGACTTCCACGCACCTGTCTGCCCCACAAAAAGGTATGTGCGTGTGTGGGGCCAATTTCCTTGTCCTTTACTCCTTGATGGCACCATATCTATTGGGACACCCACTTCATCTTTGTCGCACCTCTCTGTTGGCTCCATGCTGGCGAGAATCCATGGTCATCATGGAAGGGATGCCACTGCACATTGACAACCTGGCTCTGCATCGTCTCGACATTGGATCTCATTTTGAAGCCTGGAACAGGAGTCACAGAGAGAAATTCTAGCATGTCATGTAGCCGTAGCCCCTCAGGCTAATTATGTCCTTTAAGTACAGGAACCTTCCGAGTAGGAACTGAGTAGTATGTTGCCAAATTGCTCATGTTGTTCTCCGACGGCACACCTATCACTGCCCACCCATCAGACGCACTGCCTGCCATGGAGATGTCAAGCCGAGGATGTTCAGCCCGGCGCCCTCTGCAGTGCAGGCGCTTGAAGCAAGCGCGGCAAAAAAAACCTCGCTGCGATTGTTAAGATTTGACATGTACACAATTTGTGGGGCTTTCAACGGTTTGCCCTGCAGCGTGTGCACATGGCACATAATTACACTTTTTTTGCTGCCATACCATTCACCGACGTCCCGTCAAGAGCGAATCATGACGTTGGCGTACCCAAAAAAATGTCTCACTTAAAATGATCTGTCTCTGGCTGCATTTAGAATATGTGTTATCAATATGGTTTTCCCCATAGTTGTGTACCTGCAATGTGTGCTCATATACAAAAATGTTTTGGTATCTCTCTCTCTCTCTCTCCATCGCCATCTCAGAGAGTTCAACAGAAGCTGAAGGCGAGCAGGTGGCCCAGCTTAATCAGCCAAAAAATGTTTTGGTATAATGCAACCAGTTTTGCCGAGGGCGACCGCATCTCTTTGTTCCATAATCAACTCTGTCAGCAGTATTGGGATTGAAGGAAATTTGACGAAGAGGATCTGAATTGGAAGCCCTCAAGATATGTCCCAGTAATCTAGACCTTCGTTCCTGATAATATTCGCTCACTGGCAAAGGAGCTGGAAGGCATCGACTTTTTTCAGCATATCTGTAGTTAAACGGATAGTTTCTACGCCATAAAGAAATGTGGATCCTAGAACAGCATCGAAAATTAGAAGTTTCCATTTGCAATTCGCATGTGATGCTTTCCAGTAGGGCGCCATTTTATGTTTCTGACTTCTTGGATTTTGTTCAATTTTCATGTTTGATATTGATTTAACGGTTTAATGCATTTCCTAGATATGTTGCCTCATACTTTTTCGGAAGCGGCTCGCCATTGTCAAAGTGCATGTTTCCATAATTATTCATCTGTATTACAGCACATTTGCCCTTGTTCAGTCTTAATCCGTACTTTGCCGAATGGACTTCAGTCAGCCGCAAAAGTTCGTTTAAAGCCTGGTTGTCCCTTGAAAATAAAATCGTGTCATCAGCACAGTATACGATATCGAAATCCAACCCAGGGATTCTCGTCACTCTACCGGTAAGGGCATTTCTAATATCGTGGTCAATACGGGTCAGTACCAATACAAACAGATAAGGTGAAAGAGGACATCCTTGTCTGATGCCAGCGCTTTGTTTCTGATAGTTAGAGACCCCAAACATGTCTTGCGCAAAGAAAGTAGGTTTCACATAGCAATCCTGGATAACATCACAACATATAATCACATGCATGCATCAACTGTGCTATAATGTACCGTACAAATCGACCACACCTGTCAAACTGCACACCGTACAAAAGGATACAACAGTGTTATAGAACATATTGAACCAACCAGAAAACACTTGCCGATGTGTGCCTGATGTGCGCCTGATGTGCTGCGTGTTTTTCTGAGGCTGTCAGCCTGCTTGCAGCGAAGGAGCCCTCACATGCAGGGCAATAGTCAATGGGTTCGCCACCGCATTCCTCCAGGCCAATTGCGATGGTTCTTGTTTCATCGACAAAGACTCGCAAAGACTTGAAGACCATCATCAAAACATATCAAAACTATTCCCTCATGACCCTTCTGTGGCTTGCTCAGCCACCCTTCTGGATCTAGAATCGTCGTATTGCATTGCAACGGGCCCCAGTGTCAATAAGAAAATGGTGTATCCTGTTCAGGCCTCACATGCCCGTTCCGGATGTTCTGGCGCAACCTCTGGAGCTGCCTGAGCCTGGCTGTCTGGCTGGGCATGCTGCGCATGGCAAGTTGTTCCCAGATTCTCGCTATGTCTCGATGCCTCCATCCTTCCTTGATCCTTCCTTGATCCTTCCTAGAAGTCTTTCTTGTCTCGATTCGGATCCTTCTTCTTACCAACTAATTCTGTGGACGCCAGCGGAATCCCACGGATGTTTCTGGCTTCCCTTGGGTTTGGGCGTCCTGCCTGTCGCTGGGCTTGGCGCTCTTTGGCCAGAAGAGACAGCGACAAAGGTAGCTCCTGCCAGTGCCAAGCTCACAAGAACGAGTTGGGCTGGACCATGCTGGGCCGATTGCAATGTGTGCAAGGCAGAGCAGCGCCTTTTCTCGAACCGAAATGCCACACTGATAAGAACAGATACTACCGCACGATCTGATCTCTGGTGGATAGATACTACACTTGAACTAGTGCACACACCTTATCTCTGAAGCACTCCTCCCATGGCCTCAGCCATGCACACATAGGGGTATTATACACGTGCCCAGCTCAAGGCTCTTATACGTGATTCATCTTCGTGAATCACCTGCGAAGCACCATCTCAGGTTGTTGTTAGAGATGTGCTCGGAAAATTATCTACGCTGGGAATTGATGTCATCCAGCTCATGCAAAAATTATGGCACAAACTCCCGTGCCCACTGACTTGAGTGCATAAAGACTTGCACATCTGCCAGTCACTGCCTACTGACCTCAGCGCATAAAGACTTGCACTTCGGCCAGTTGCTACGTGGCAACTAAAGGCAGTCGCCAAAAAGAAGCCCGGCTCTCACATGTCAATGTCCCAAATGGCCATGACTTCAGTGATCATGTAGGTCACGATGACGATGACACCACCTCCGTCACCGTTTCCTGGGATGAGATCTCTTGCAACTCATCCTCTTCTCCACCTCCAGCGTCCTGCACCACTTCGGGATCATCCGAGGGTGCCGGTGGTCGCACCACCCTTCGCAGCCCATGGTCGATCTGACTCACCGGGCGCGGTTGCATCCCACNCGTCCTGCACCACTTCGGGATCATCCGAGGGTGCCGGTGGTCGCACCACCCTTCGCAGCCCATGGTCGATCTGACTCACCGGGCGCGGTTGCATCCCACCAGTCCGCAACTCCGTGGTCATGCGGATCATATGGGCCAGAGTCGTCCCACAAGACCTGGCCTCTGGTGCCTGCGTGGTTGCCGTTGTCATNACCAGTCCGCAACTCCGTGGTCATGCGGATCATATGGGCCAGAGTCGTCCCACAAGACCTGGCCTCTGGTGCCTGCGTGGTTGCCGTTGTCATAGTCATCGGCACCTCCATCATCTGCTGCCGTGGCGGTGATGCCATTGGCCTTACCTCCTGAACTGGAGGTCTTCCCACACCAGTTGCCCTCGGCATAGGCGTTGTTGTAGACCCACCTGCGCCGGCCGCTTTCGAGGTTGTCCCTTGGTGGGATCCCATTGAACTTGCGCCTCCACCAAGGGGCTGCAGCTCCAAGGAGAAATCCACTCCTGGCACACCAAAGCCTGGCCGCGGCGGCCTCAGCAAGCACGTCGGTACTGGTCTTGGTGGTACCATGCCCATGGCCGCGTTGAGCTTGCAAATTGCATGCCATTGTTGCATCTGGGCGATGCGGATCCTCGCCTCTTGCCCTTGCAGTCCTTGTGGCACATACTGCACCTGGAACTGCTGGGCCTTTCCTCCTCCTTTGCCCCCTCCATACTGTTGGAACCCCATCTGCTGTTGCGGCACCATCGGAGGACGTTGATCCCACCTTGTCGGCGGTGACGGTGGCCTCATCTTGTGCTCACCTTCCTGTCTGTCCNTGCTTGCACTTCCTCCTCCAATACCCCAGTTGTTGTGCCACCCTCGTCATCTGCAGTGGCCTCATTCTCCACAAGAGCGGGGTTCTCTTCAGTGGCGTCATTGCCCTCAGGGACGTTGTCATCGGCAGTGACTTCCGCATCCACAGGGGTGTTGTTGCCGGCAGGCACCTCCTCATTCACAGTGGCGATGTCCCCTTCCGGAGTCTCCTCCTCCACCGTGGGCAGTGGCATTGTCGTGCCAGTTGGGACACTGAGTTCCAAGNCTACAGGGGTGTTGTTGCCTTCCGGAGTCCCCTCCTCCACCGTGGGCAGTGGCATTGTTGTGCCAGTTGGGGCATTGAGTTCCAAGTTGGCCCTCACGCGTGCTGCGTGTTCCACCTCCACAGTCCCAGGAGCCCCATCTGAGCTGCTTCCTGCGGCATCGTCCGCCCCTTCCTCCTCAGGAGTTTCTGGCCATGTTGCATCGCCGTACTCCTCTGGTCGTGGATATAGATGCGGTGGTAGGTCATCTCCCCATCCAATCTGTCCCGACCACACCGCCTGCCCATAGGCCTGACTGTAGGGGCTCCGCAAGATCCTTCTCGGCTCCGTTGATGAGCTCGCCTCCTCACTTT
>BGPT01004060.1:0-22232 GCA_003297045.1 Symbiodinium sp. clade C Y103
GGGGCGTGAAGTGAGCCGCCAAAGTGTGGGACGTATGTAGAAAGTGGTCCGGGGCGTGAAGTGAGGCGTTTGTAGGGGCGTGAAGTGAGGCGCCTGCCACTCACGCCTCTGTCATCTGCAAGTTCTCCCACAGACCTTTCGCCTGGAAAAAAGGAGATTCTGACTCCGGAAGATGGAGACTGACGGAACATGCAAGTTCAAACCGAGGGTTACTTGTTGTACCTTCTTGTTGTAAACCTACATCAGGATTCCGGCGACGTAACCAACTGCTCTGTGTAGTCCAGAACAATCAAGAACAAACACTCCAAGAACCAACTTACTTAGGCGTCAACCGATGGAAACTGGCCGGCCCTTTCCAGATTTTCTAGGTCAGCTGGACATTGGGGCAGTGGGTGAGAGCTTGGCGCCGAGCAATGTGCATTTGCTCTTTCTCCTCTTCCTCTGCCCGTTGGAGCTTGCGATTCACCATATTCTGACAGGCGCATGGCTTCCAGTGCAGGTTCATGTCCAACACAATGAAGACATGATGACACCTTGTGTCATCTGCCAGTAGGATCAGCTAATTAATTAGTCTCATGGCTACACCGGCTAGACCCATGTAGACCATGTAGAAAATTACTGAACTCTTTCAACAGGCTGAAGGGGACAAATAAATGGGTGAAGATATGTGAAGATCGAATGTTCCATCTGTGCCGTCCCGCCTGCTGCATTTGGGATGCCATCATTTCTGCTTTCACCTAAAGATGGGAATCGTTTTGGACAACCGTGCTGTGATGCGCCAAGAAGGGTATGATTAACACTTTTAGGGGGAACCAAAATGCTGTATATAAATATTATATAATTGTATATACACTTTCAATTTCGAAACAATATTCACATTTATATCCACCAAAACTCTGCCCACCGAATCCTGCCACAAGTGCGTATCTGTGGGCCACACCGTAGACAAATCATCCTTCTCATTGGATTGTGCAGCCTCCGGTCAAAATGCTGCGATTGCAGGCTCTTCAATACACATGAATTGTGATCACTATCATCTCTGCATCAAGGACTCAGGAAACGAATGAAGGAACGGCACTATAGGCACTTGGCCGCACTGGTTTGTGTCATTGGTCGCCAGCTTTGCCCAGGTTGCGGTTGCACCGAATGCAGCCAAGAAGAGTGTTCGAAGCAAAAATGTTAGGAGCATTCAGCTTCAAACAAGCAGCCTCGACTCAACTAACCATCTGCTGACGTCATTTTTGGATAATGATAAATGCACACTTGGACACACTTGGACACACTTGGACACACTTGGACACACTTGGCCTATGACGCTACGGCCCGCTACTAGTCACAAGTTGGTCTCCTATCATGCCACTTTCATGCGCGTAGCAATAGGCGGCAATCCCCTCGCACGTGGCAATGCCCTGGCTTCCCGGCCTCACGGAGTTCGACATCCAAGTATTCAGTGTTGTCCTGAGCCCGGCGACATCCGGCGGCCATGGCACACCATGGCACACCATGGCACACCATGGTACGCCATGGCACAAATGCGATGCCATTTGCTCCGAGTGTCACAGTATGTCCAAGTGTCATGAAGGACGCATCATGCATTGCTTCAAGCATCGTCAAGGCAAAGCTGGTGCTCTTAGAGATGAAAGTAACACTGAACAGATCCGAACAGGCAAAGCTGTGAGAGTTGCCGTCACAACTTATCCTTGCACCCCTTCACAAAGCAGGTCCAAGAGAAATAAACTTCAGATTCATTCAGATTCTAAATCAGGGACCCCACAATTTGCCCTGACTCGGCCACTCAAACACCAGACACTGTCTTCATCTGTCTTCCATGATTCTGGTACTTGCAAGTGCTTGTGGGAAATAATGCTCTGGATCCTAAAAGGTCCCCAATCCTCTGCTTCCAGGGGAAACAACAAAATGATGCTGAACTGTGGAAAGCCTGGGGGAAATGTCAGAAGTGCTTGGTACATCGTGGTATCGCATGGGTGCAAGTCCTGCATCTCACGACACGCGTGGAGCTCTTGGTCCAACTGTAGCTGCAGCTTCGACTGAAGCTGTGGTAAATCCTCACCCAGATTGGCATACCACCGCCACCATGACATTTTCATATATTTTCATCATTTTCCAAATGTTTTCCAACTAAAAAATTGCGGCTGTGATGGCTTATGCTACAGCAAAATGACATAGAACCTGTGAATGTTTTCGGCTACGTCTTGCCAACTCCTTCGCATTTTCTGCTTCCTTCTGCAGCTCTTGCTGCAGGAAGCTGCACTCGGCCTGTCAGATCTGAGACGCAAACTTGTGCAACCTTAGGGGTAGGGTCGGGTAGAATAGTCATGACACAACAGTCAATGAACCGGGCTTCAAACAAGGAAGGTCAAACCAAAGTTCCACGCTTGCCTTACATGCCAACACAGAAGGTAAGACAAGCTGGGGTACCTCGCAATGCTTGCAGGCTTCAATTAAAAAGCTCCCAGAGTCAACCCGAGTCAACCATATTTAATCCTTGAGATCCAAATGTTTTGTATTGTCTTAGTCTTGCGCAGTTTTCGTATTGACAGGTCAGTACCTGACTTGCCGATTGCCATGCCACTACTAGTAGCAACATCTAGCATGTGTGACTGGCACTTGGTTCAAATTTATTCACGTCGTCACCGTATCACACCGTCGATACCCACCGATCGCGTAGAATCACATCCCACTAATATGAAATAATATGAAACACCCACCGAAAACATTGTTTAAAATTTAGTACTGTAGAGGTTTTCATGGAATTTCTCATTCTTTGGGACCATTTAGAGGGATTTGAAGGGTGTTTACCCTGATGCTAGGGGAATGGGATTGATATACCTTGGCCATCCTTGCCTTTCTCTGTCTCATTTCATCTCCATAGAGTCGTTGCCACTTCTGGATTGAAACCATCGTCTCCGCTGCTTGCTCCTGCGAGCAACGGAGGTGAGACTGAAGCACTCACCAAGAGGGTCCAAGCTACATCTTTTGAGAGCATCATAGTGATCATAGTCTACTTCTGCTACGCTCATTGTTAAAAACAACAATGTTTTATGACAATAAATAATTATGATGACAATATGTCAGTAAACTCACCTGTCACAGCAGTTGCAGCAGAACGGGGATTGCAAGTTCAATACGATTTGTCTCTAGTCCATTCTGGTCTTGCAGTGTGCTATCTGTTTGCTGTCCAAAGAGCACCTCTTCAGCTGCAAAATCCACCATGATCGTACGGAGCTGAGCTTGAAGCGCCTGGCACGTCGCTCAAGCAATCAGTGCCCTTCATATTGTATGAGCAGGTCCCTTCGTCTCAAAAGTAGAGATACTGTGCGCACACACACACACACACATATATATATATATATAAGACAAACACAGTTATATATTATGCATTATTATGCATAGTGTGCGTTGGTAACTAGTTGTACGTATTAGATTTCATGATAGACTTGGGGTCAGTGCCTTGTCTGGACCTAATGCCTCCTCCAAACCGGAAAAAAAAAAAAAAACAGAAGGTATGGGCTGTTGGCAACTGAACTTTTTAACTGACAGGGCAGAGCTGGAGTTCTTCAGGTTTGAGGCCTACAACACCCTGACGCGACAAAGCGATTCCTGCTACTGTGCAAAAACATTTACATAATTTTTGAACTGGGAAACTATAACTATGTATATAATGCTTTTCATTATGTCACCTTTTCAGTCAGTCTCTGTTTGATTAAGCAGCAACATGGAGTTGAGCGAGTCCTTCTCACTATTCTCGAGCGAATCGACAGCAATCATCTCTGCTTTGCATTGATGCTTCATTTCCTGCATTGTTGCAACCAACCTCACCACAAAGAGGTTGGAAAACAAATGGGGGTCCACAAGTCTCCACACAGTCTACATGGAAATCTAAGGGTGAGAATCAAATCAATGCAATTGGATGTAAGTGGAGTCTGCCTGAAAACACTGGCAACTATCGCCTGCAAAGGCAACACACCGACTGACCCTCTCTACATCCTGGATTTCATCCTGTAGAACATCGGCTGAAGACCTGTATTCCTTGGCTTGGTTGCAGTGGTCAAATGGCCATGTATCAATTGCACCGTTCATCATTTTGATGGTGGAGCACCCAAAAATTGTTATTGATGCCTGTCTTCAGCGTGGACGACTACAAAATCATGAACGTGAAGACCACACAGAGTAGCATTCACATAGCAGGTTCAAGCAGGAATCGGATGAAGAGCACTTACTTTTGCAATACACATTATTTACATTCAAACATGTTCGCCTGGCAAACCAAGGGTTTGGAGAGCTTCAAAGTAAGCTTAGTGGCAAGCAACGTTTTCTTTTTTTTGTTGCTTTGCGCCCAAATGTTTTGAGTCGCCAACGCAGTGACAAACTAAAAGACTCTGATTTCACGACCGAACATCCTCAACCAGCAGTAGTCAGACATGATGGATGCGAAAAGCAAGCATATCCAAACCAGCCTTGACTTTACCAGCCACAAAAAAACAACAAAAACACAATAGAAACATAGTAAACATAGAGGTGCAGTACATTGCAGTAGCCAACAAAATGCAAGCGGCTGAAACACCACCCGGTGCTCGAGGCGTTGGCGGATTGGATTCGCCAGTCTCCAAAGTCTCTTCCTTGCCTTGTCAGTGTGACATGCGCCAAACTGGATGGGCATGGGAGCTAGGTGGTCCATCATCATCATCATCATCATCATCATCATCATCATCATCAGCATCATCATCATCATCATCATCATCATCATCATCATCATCATCATCATCATCATCGAATACCTCGGCAATGTCTTTCCCGCAGCTGCCTCTGCATGCCATGCCATTTGCAGCCACCGTCCTCTCCCATGCGGCTGAGTGTCTATCAGCGGCTTCAGAGTGAGCCATCAGCCGCTGCAAGGCGTTGCCCAGGGCCATCTGCTTGTTCCTTTCCATCCACGAACATGAAGCGAAACTAAAGTGCCATGATGGTAGCACAATCGCATGCCATCCCCACATGATACAATCGCCAGGATGCAAATCAAACCAAAAGCCTCCTGATGGAACTCAAACCAATCACATCTTCCGCAACGAACTCTTCTAATCTTCGAAACGTCACGCGGATCCACATAAGGCGCGGAAATTTCAAGCCAGGACACTCATCCAAGTTCATGATGGCCTGTACAGCTTCCTCCTGCCGGGGAATGGACTCTGTTGAAGGGCTGTTGTGCAGTACCGAATGACGGGCTGAAGCGGCAAATCACGGAATGTTTCAAATCTACATAACCGTATTATTTATACTGTATATGACGTAATATCTTAATATATACATATACATATTATGCATATGATTATGTATATATGTATATATATGCATATACACATCCTTACATATCTATTCTGTTAAATTATTACGTGTATCCTTAACGCTTGTTGGCACATGTCATAAGCATCCACGTGTGGCAAACAATCCATAGATTCGATTACATAACATAAGACTTTCTTTAGATGAGCCCACTTCCATGAAAACAAACACCACACTGTGGAGGATGGATACTTAGCGCTGAAGCAGCCCTCTGAGTCCTTCTGTGGCCCCTCCACGGCAGCCAGCAGCACGGCTTCCGTCAAGGACCGCAAAAGCTTTGGCTTGAAAAATGCACCATTATGCATGTTGCCAGCCAACCTCCGCACGTCATGAAAACAACTGCTCTGCGATTTGAACACCTGTTGCTAGAGTAGAAGCTTCTACTGTCTCACTTCAACGCTGCAGAGTGTGAGAAAGTACCCGTCAGAATGGTCTCCAGAATCAAACCACCCTTCTGCCATCTGCCAAACCCTTGTAGCAACGTGCGCCTTGGCAGCTCAATTCTGTCGCCAAAGTAGGTGCTGAGGCAGCTGTGTAGACGCTTGGCGCTACCTGAACATCGGCGAACTTGTGACTCCAAGATGCTGCAAATGAATGCAAATGACCAAATCTTCAATTCCAACACGTGCTATGGACTCACGATCGACTCAACTGATCCTATACTTGCTCTACTACTTGCTACTTGTTCTCTTGTTCTGGCTTGGAAACCATCTGGAGCTGCCTGCTGCGCTATTCGTGGGGTCCACGTCAGGAGCATAGAGCTGCAACACGTCCTTGCCAAATGATGTTGGGTGGATGACCAAAAAGCCAAGGAGAGCCAGCATCATTCTCCAGTCAAACTTCACTGCAGTGGCAGTACATCCAGATTTGAGATTTCTGTCCCTGCGCGTGTAAAGGCATCAAATCGGGTACTGTGACTGCCACAAGCAATTCCACTGACTGATCCTTTTCCAGTGTCCGAAGTAAGGCTTCCCTCAAGACCCGGTTGTTCGATGGTGTTTTCTTGTGCTTTTTGTATCAAGTTCGTCCTCCTGAGTATTTCTCTTGCGTTTCGATGGCCATGCCAAGGAACTGCTAAAATGGCTCCATCTGCAAGGTCATCGAACTCCTCAACATCTGCTTCTGGACAGCCTTGGTAGTTCTCGCATTCATTGAGATGATGAGCTTCGTGAACCAAAGCCTCTTGTTGACATCCTAGATAGCCAATGATATTCATAGAACATCATGATATCGCACTGGTTTGAAGTGGAGATTTCATTCATGTTCAACCCTTTCTGCCACAATTTCCGTCGAAGTCTCGTCCAGCGTTTGTGTCATTGGCTCCCAATGCAAGTAACAGGTGTTGATCCAATCAATGAGTGCTCCTTCGAGCGCTTCGATATCTGTCCTCAAATCATAGTGGATTCATGTCAACTCGCACACGTACATGGTGATTTCTAGCGAATATTCAAAGAACAAAGGAATGGTGTTCGTACATGTTCGCACAAACGTCATTGTTGATCAAATGCTGTGGAAAGCTCACGTCCGTTTGCAGATTTGGGGCCAATCCCTCTGTACAAACACATGTTACTGCAATATACCAGTAGAAAGAGCTTATCCTGACTTGCATCCTGTGTCCCAGTTACAGGTGCAGAATGGTGCAACATGATGCAACATGCTTCCAAGATTCCCTGCATGTTTCTCCCCACCATCTTCTCCGCCGATCATTGCCATGGCATCTTGGCCAATGGCTTGTGGCAGTCATGCGGTCCAATGTCAAAGAGGCGCTACTGCAACTGACAGTAACAATTCAGAAGAGCAGCATTCTCGGCATTCCGCTTTGAAGTGAAATGACTCGACATGACTCCATATTCAAAATCATTGAAAATAATTCAAAATCATTGAAACCTTCGAGCAATTGAATAACTTCCCTAGAAAGGGTTCTAGTGGCTGGGTAGCTTGTATCTTTTGGATCTTTTTCGGGCTCCTTAGCAAGATTTAAGCTTAGCAATACATGATGAGGCAAAACCTTGGCGCCATGGGCAGCTTTGCTTCAAACAGGCCATTGTTCAAGTCAGTAAGGCTGAAGTTCCATCAAAAGGACAACAATGATCAAGAAAGGACAGCACTTGTGGATGCAATGTCAGCATTGAAAAGCAACAACCCCCGAAACACCTATATACCATATCCTATACCATATCGAGCCTACGACCTTAGGAAACAATTCCAAAACCTGAAGACATAGCTAACCACTAAATCAGCTAACTCAATTTTTTCCTTCTGCATCCAAGCGCTTGGACGTATGGGAATTCTCCTGCGCTGGGCCCTCCCATGCAGCTCATCAATGGGATCAAAATATATCAAAATCCTGCGGTGGGATGTTCTACCTGTAGGAGCAGTGTACTGCTAAGATCTGTCAAGGATTGAAGTCATCATCTCACAGAACAACTCAAGCGATGATGCGGGTCTTAGTGCATAGGTGGCAAATTATTTGGCCAATTATTTACCTATTTTCTGTTTGACATTTCAAACGCCTTGCAATTCTTCAGTGGCTTCTGCATCTGCGTGAAGTCCTACGCATAAGGTGAAGTTAGTGGTGGCGTTGGCTCAGCGAGACCGGGCCACCATGGGGCAATGGCTGACAGCAGCAAATCCCAAGTGGGAATTGAAAAGGAGTCCTTGGCATTCCAGCGACTTCCAGCGGTTCCAATGACATCCGATGTCATCTGTGCTGGGTGCCCTCAAGTTTAGACATCATTCAACATCATTTGATCAAGATTGTCAGCCCTTCCTTGGCAAATCTGCCGATGGCAAACAAGGGCAAGTTGAACAAAGTATGACAAAGCTATCCTTTCTGTAAGCTTAGAAACCTGAGTGCCCCAAGGGGTTTGGTATGGTTCGGTATGGTTCGGTGTCTCCTCTGATCATCAGTCAAGAATGACACTGGGTTTGTTTCTGAAAGGCCATGACTGAAAAGAACATAGGCTCTGACGGAGATATCTTTTTTCATGATCAGAAACCTGACTAGAATCATATGATAGTCATATGATATCTGATATTGTCAGAAATGGCTTCTGATCTCGGCGCCAGGGAATTGCGCTATATTGCGCTGAACTTGACAATTGTGCTTGAGTGCCCTGACACCCTAATTTTTTTGATCTGTCTAAATTATATATAATTGCCCCCAACCTGAAATAAAACTATTTGGAGATCATTCTGCCTACTTACCATTATTCCAATGACGTTGCAGTGAGGTTGCTACAATTTACCTTTGGATGCCTTAGCATGAATCTATGATGATCATGCTAAGGTCTTAGGCTCTTCAGTCAAAAGTCAAAACATCTCGAAGTACATATATATATATATATATATGTAAATTTGATTCAAGCAGGCCCTGAGATACAAGTAAGTATGCCTCTATAAACAATATGGGATGCTTTAAATTATGAAATCTCAACTTACAAAAACCTCAGTCCATCTCAGTCTAGCGTCCGTTTCTGAGTCCACCAATCCATCGTCGTTCACTGTGAAGGTGCTGGTCACCTTGACAGCGATCTGTGACGGGAAAATTGGACATAGGAAACTTAGGAAGCTGTGGACAGTGGACAAACTATGGACAACCTATGGACAACCTATGGAGCATTGGATTTGTCAAGCCTTTACTGCCATGAAAGCCCGATAAGATCTGATAGGCTGGCTTTGATGAGAGCTTACCTTAGTAACAGTTTCATGTATATGTATGAGTTCTATCTTCGTGCGCAAACATTGCAAACAGCAACCTCGCGAACTTTGCCGTTTTTCCTGTGTCTGACACATTCCTGAGAACCAAGGCGCAATGTAGGGTTTGATCTTAAGCCCTGGGAATGGCACATTGGCTGTGCCAGCAATGCGCCATCGGATTGCAAACTGGTTCGGTTCCTTCACAGTGACATCCTCAGATCTTAGCCACACAATAACAGCGACACACTGCGGTGGCACTGTGCAATTGAAAGCCACCACCCTCCCCTCAGCTCGCTCGCTACGCTTTTCCCGTGGCTGAAAATTGTGGTCAGACATCGAAGCCTGTCCCTGACCAGTGCCTATCCACTCGGTTTTTCAGACCTGTCCTTGGTCAGTGAACAGGGTCGCCACATCAGCCTCCACTCCACCACTAAAAGGGTGGGTGGGTGTGGCAACAAAAGAGTCATGGTCACAGGTGCCACTGCCATTCACTTGAGCCAAAATGGCCCGACAGTGGCACCTGCGTTCTGTCATTCAGAAAACTTTGTTTTNCATGGTCACAGGTGCCACTGCCATTCACTTGAGCCAAAATGGCCCGACAGTGGCACCTGCGTTCTGTCATTCAGAAAACTTTGTTTTCTTCTACGACACGCTGCGGTGGCACTGTGCAATTGAAAGCCACCACCCTCCCCTCAGCTCGCTCGCTACGCTTTTCCGGTGGCTGAAAATTGTGGTCAGACATCGAAGCCTGTCCCTGACCAGTGCCTATCCACTCGGTCTTTCAGACCTGTCCTTGGTCAGTGAACAGGGTCGCCACATCAGCCTCCTTGCTTTGCGCGATCCCGAGGCATTTGGTGCACGTAACTGGGGTACCTTCGTCACCTTCGAAATGATAACCGGCATTATAATAATGCCAGCCGCAGATGGTCCTCCAGTGCGCTGCTGGTGCGTAGAGCAGTACCCTGTGGTTGATGTGTGTCACCTTGTACCTCATGGAAGTGACAAACTTGGGCAAATATTTGTGGCCCGTTTCGATTTTCTGTTTGAGTAAGGCCACGGAATCTTGAAATTCTTCGTTCAAGACCTTCGTGCCCTTCTTGAGCGCCAGAATGTCGGCCTTTATCTGGGCAACTATGGCCTCCTGGCCCGATTCCTTGCCTTTCGAGGCTTTGGTGTTGACCAGCAACTCCTTGAGGGTCCCTGGAGGTTCTTTCGGTGGGCCCTCGGGTGGTGCTCCGAACTTTCCTGGCGTGTTCACCGCCATGCTTTCCAGAGCTTCTTCCGCGTAGCTGAGGATCACATTGGACTTCCACCGACCCAGAAATCCTACCTGCGGTACGGACCACCCCAGGCGTATGTATTGCAAAGCGCCTGTACGGCGGGTAGAATGTCCCGTCACTGGGATGTTGAACAGGTGCTTCCAGTCCTTCACCAGATCTGCCTTCGCCGCGGTGCGCCCCTCTGTGTCCACAGATATGGTTCCGTCTGAGCCCCTTAACATGGCGGCATTGACGAGGACTTCAGAGACTGCATAGGGGCAACTGATGTCGCACCCCCCCTGGCAGATGCATTGGAGAGTCCTCGAGATGGATAGTCCTTCTTGATCCATCTTGGATTCCGTCCATGTCACCTTGACCAGCCTGTCTTCCTGTGACAGGTTGATGTCGGCAATTGTCAGGTTTGCAATCTCTATTTCTCTCATCATAAATAAGACCCCAAAGGCGAACAATTGTGGGGCCAGCTTGACCTTCGTGCCCTCCAAGTCCGTGGCCAGGAGATCATAGGATGTCCACACATCTCGTGGAACTTCAGGCGCCTTCTTCTTTGGTCCCTGCCCCCGCTTGACTGCTTTGATGCATAGCTTGAAGTGCCTGTCAAGCAGGGCTGACCATTCTCCGCCCTGCTCGATGTGCTCTGTCTTGGCTTCCACCAAGTAGGTGTCTGCCGATTTGTAGCCAGCTTCCCTAAAGGCGCCAGCCAGCAGCTTCATCTTGTCCGGAGTCAACGGGTATGGGTGCTCAAAGGCAGCTTCCAGTACATTGCGCACCGCACGTCTCTTGGCGTCCTTGGCACTTCGGGAAGAATTGGAGTAAAAGTCATTCTCCACTCTCTGGATGATGCCCTTGGCCGAGGAGATCTGTCTGGCGAGCCCAATAGCCCTCGCCAAGCTCGGCTTCGACCTCGTTGTGAAGGCCCCAACCTTCAGCGGTAGGTCCTTCCGACCACCAGGCTTCTTCTTCTTTCTCAGAAACAGCTGGTTACCTCGCCATCTCGCCTTTGCTCCCCAGATCATCTTTCTTTTGGCGTTTCCCCGCCTCTTTGGGGTAGGTTGGAGCAAGACGGGGGGAGGACGCTCGGTCAAAGATTCTGATGCCAGCTTCTGTCGAGCCATCGTGCCCCCCGCGGTGACCATGGGTTCCTTACTAAACTCAAGTTCTTCAGCCGACCCGTCATGAGTTCCTTCGCCATAGATGATCGGGTCTGGGTTCTTCATAATCTGGCTCCACCAAGGCGCCTTGCGGGGTGTTGTGCCCCTGACTGAGGATGAAAGCCCCAACGTGCCCTCGTGCTCCACATTCGTGAACTGACCTGCGGGGTTATGAAGTCCCGGTTTTCTGTGATGGCCCCCTGCGTGTACTATTTCACCTTCATTCTCCTTGCCAATGCTATGATACCACTCCAGAGGTGGAGGAATGGGGGGAAAAGCTTGGGGCCCCCCCAATTGGGCTTTGATCACCTGCCCGGGGGCAGACCCATCAATGGTGGTACCCTTCGACTCGGTGTTGAAGTCCTCCTCGTCACAAATGTCGCCAGATTGGACGGCTCCTTGGGAAACCGCGACAAAGGGATTGGCCTGCTTGGTTCTGAGGAGGCTTGTGAGGGCTGCGTGGTGGTTGAACGTGGTGGTGCTGGCTGCGTGCTCGCCGATGACGGTGGCTTTGGAGCGCAACAGCGCCTGCAAAACTTCACGCCCAGCTGGCCCAGTTTCCACATCGCCACCCCGCAGCAGCTGGCGCATAGAACCACGCCCACCACCAGGCATAAAAGCGGAAGCCATGACCCGGAAGCCGGAACTGGGGCAGCTAACGGGCCCGGTTCCTCGAAAAGAACGAGTTCGGACATGTTTGAGCCGAAGGCTGTTATACAACATGAATGAATGCCAAAGTGGGCATGTCAGAGGATCAACCGAGGCAGCTCAGCTCCGGCAAAATTTTTACTTGAAAGTTTGGTCAGTAAAATTTCGGTGCCCGTCCTGGCTGCCCGGTCAGGCTGCCACGGACTAGCTGCGAAGGCTGGCCCATGCATTCGAGGCCGCCACATTGGACATCCAGAGTCCCGGATCCTGCCGTGGAGTGGGCAGCCTGTAAAAGGAGGCTTCCCTCGCCGGGACTGCTGTGAAAGGGATGTCGGCCAGGTCCGCCGGCTTTGGGGTGGTGGCCCATTTGGATGGCCTACTCAGGTAGTCGGCGCCCACGTTTGCTGTGCCCGGGATGTGCCGCGCCACCAGGCTTTCAATGCCTGCGCCCTCACAGGCGATCGATAACTCGGCCCCCAAGAAGTTGAGCGCCGGATCACTGCCCGCCAGACGTTGGGATGTGGCCAGAGCAACCAGACTGTCGCTCTCGACCACTAATTGGACCTGGCAGCTCTGAAGGTCCTTTTCCCAGAGGCGTATGGCCACCAAAACTGCCAACGTCTCGACCACGCCCTGAGACGATGATGCCAGGTGCTGAAATCCCAGTTCCAGGGCATCCACAGCCGTGACGTGAGACGCCATGATCCTGACCACCCGGTTGTTGATGGTGAGGATAGCCCCCAATCCTTCGGGGCTGGCGTCCGTGATGATTGCGGCCTTCGGGTGCTTGCCCAAGTCCAGGCGTAGCTTGCGTGATGGCCTGCACAAAGCCTCTTCGAGGTATGATATCAACCACCTCCGCGTCTGCTCGACCTGTTTTACTGGGAACAAATGGTCTTTGCTCCTCGTGTCGGTCCTGCTGGCCCGACGGCGGTCCTCCGTGCCCGACTGGATGTCAATTGCGGTCAGACTCGAGCCATCGGGTAATAGAGCTCGTTCCAAGGATGCCGTCAGGACTGGAGCAGGCAAAACCGCGAGGAGGCGCAAGTCGTCCCCTGGATCCCCTGCGCATTCGGTGAACGCCGTCCAGATCATCTCGTCCACCTGATAGTGCTCCTTGATGGCCGTCAGGGTCTCCATACGCATGGCCACAGATTGCGCAGGAAACATGGGAAAGGGCAGTGAGCACCAACAAAAGAGTCATGGTCACAGGTGCCACTGCCATTCACTTGAGCCAAAATGGCCCGACAGTGGCACCTGCGTTCTGTCATTCNGAGTCATGGTCACAGGTGCCACTGCCATTCACTTGAGCCAAAATGGCCCGACAGTGGCACCTGCGTTCTGTCATTCAGAAAACTTTGTTTTCTTCTACAACAAAAGCTGCAAGAAGCAGTGCGGCATCAGTAGCTGGTTGCATGTCTTCAACATGCGGAGATTGTGGTTTTGAATGGTTTTGGCTGCGGAAAACAAATTTCGCCAGTCTGAACAGTACTGTACATGACGGCAACACTACGATCACACATGATTACACTATATACATCTCCACTTTCCTTGCAGGGTCAAGTGTCAATGGCATCAGCCTTGCAGTTGGACAGCACGGCTCCAGTTCCTTTGGAATACTCTTGAAGGCCATTGGTAGTAACATCTGGGTCACCTGCGAGATCACATCTCTCAAGGGCTCACGAAGGTGCAGCTTCCATCAGCTTCCGACATATCCAGGCTTGGTGCAAATGTTCCTATCACGAACTGCTTTTAGCTCTGCCACTGGGATTTGTTTGAGATCAACCAAGAGCAAAATAGTGCCAAACAATTTGCTTCAAAGAAGTCAACTCAAATATTGACACCTCTGTAATTCACCGTGTATGATTGCCACCATTTTCTACAAACATTCCTTTACCATCCGTTACCCCTAGTATCAGAAGATCAGAAATACATATAAACACAGAGAAACACATAGAGATACCTGTTTCCACACACATATTAGAAGTACAATGAAACCCTCAACCATGCACCGAGGCTTCCTCCGGTTCATTCTGGTTCACACACCAGTCCATTTAGCGTCGACACGCTGAATTGTCAAACAGTTCATGGTTTGAACAGACTAGCTTGAACTGAGAAAGTTGATTTTAGCGATAAAAAATAAAACAATAAACAGAATCAAAAACATATTCACAAAAAAACGAAAACATCAACAACAATAGCAACGACAACGACAACGACAACAACAACAACAACAACAACAACAACAACAACAACAACAACAACAACAACATCAAAAAGAAAAACAACAACAAAAACAAAACAAAAAAAAAAACATAATATTATGTAAAATTAAAAGACAAAACGTAAAAACGTAAAAAACAAAACGTAAAAAAAAGAGTTTTTCTAGTTTTTGTTTTTTGTTCACTTTTTGTTTCTTTCTTTTGGTTTTCTGGTTTGTTTATTCTGTTTGCTCTATTTTCTTACTGCATTTTTTTGTTTTAAATTTCTGTGTAAAAACCATACATTCTCTGTGTTGTTGGACTCTGAACAAGACTACAGTTGCGGCCTCACAATCTTGGGCAAAAGTTGACAGGTGAACGATACACAAAATGCGGAGATCGCAGGGTGCATTCAAACTGTGCTAGTGAAGGCCATGGCACGGAAAACAAATTTGTCGTCAAAGAAGCGCGGTTGCACACGGCCATTGACTCCCCATTGCGTCTGTTGAAACGCCCGCGTGAAGTCATCCGCGAGGTTCCTCCGGACGCGGCTCCAAATCTGTCCAAATTGCCACAAGTGTGTGCAGCAGCTGATGTGGACCATGAATGCAGCTTGATTTTCTGCCGAGGGTCCCCAAGGAAGTCTTCTTTCGCTTCGGTTCGTTCCATTGAATATCATTGACCTTTCGTGCTACAGATTGACTGACAGCCTCATCCAGTAGCGCTACCCTCCATTGAAACTTGAGTGTCAAGAACATCTTCAGTGACGAAACAGCAATGTCCATCAACAATAGATTCAACTACAGTACAATCATGGACTACTAGACCGTACACAGGTGTGAGTCATCCAAACAATCCAACATGCCCAAAATATGACAGTGCCTGGGGTTTATGACTTTCAATGCCTCCTTGGTTGAAAAACAGTTTACTGTAAACTTTGCCCAGAATATATTCAATCCGAACCTGTGCTCGATCATGCTCTCCGGAGTGGAGATTCGCAACCCAGTCAAACACAACAAGGATCTTGTTTTATGTCCTTGAATATCATACCGGTGCTTCAACCCAGCCATATCCTACCCAGAGACGACCTCTGCCAAAGACGGCTGCTGCAAAATTGGCAATACCGGCATGGCCAAGGTTGCCCCTTGGCATAGGCGTAGATAGATAGCAGGCTGAACATGAAAGGGGTAAATGTGAAACAGGTCAAGCATCAAGAACACCTTCCTTGTTTGCGGTCAATCCCATTCATGAAAAACATGGCACATCCTTTGCACCTCTCTTCATTTCCAGTCGCTTGGTAAAAAGCTGCTGAAGCAACGATGAAACATGGTGAAATACTCAATTTACAGCCATGCAATCACCCCTCTTGACTTCTACTTCTGGACCGAGAAACGTCGCCCAAGCTTTGCTGCGCTCCATGCTGATGATGACCTGGTGCAAAATTGACGTTTGCATTTACATACACCACACCACCACGCCAACGCAATCCAACGCACCATTGCAATATGGTTTCAGCGGCTGGCCGCCTTACCTGCTGTCAATCAAGCATGCGGAGAACAAGTGGTAGAAAGGATTTACCAAAAGCAATTGGTAACTGAGCTCCAAGCCGCCAAATACTGCATGCAACCGCAAATCCCAGCAACAGTGCTGCACGGATTTGCTTGCGGCGGCCCATGGCAGGAATTGCTTGGCCCAAGGATAGGATAGGACAGGTATAGTTTCAGCTTGAGAGATAGAGAAATTTGCTCCGCACGTGTTGTGGATAATGATTTACATGGATTTGTATTATAATGTTTTATGTATTACCTCTATCGATATGCTTTTTTCCCCCACACCTTTTCAGCCCGCAGCTGTCTGCGGATACTTTATGTTATGCAAATTCAAGGAGCTACAGATCCAGAGGGTTTGGGGACCGCCTTAGGATTTGGCCCAGCCTCAGCTTGAAGCCGAAACAAGCGGCAACCCATCGAAAACCGATGGATGGATGAACAAACCGACCTCAGCGGCAAGGGCCCAACGGTACACATGGGCACGATATGGGACGATCTCAATTTCATGATGTCTGATCCTCAGCTAATCTTTTAGGAAGTTCAGGTGGACAAGGTAAGCTAGCTGTGCTCATTGAAGATCCAAACCTACTCGGGCATTACGCAGTGGCTGGCAGCACTTGGCCGCATCTTTTATGCCAAATCATCGGGCTGCAGGTACATCAATCCAACTGGTAGAGCACCTGAGTGCTGAAGCCAGGGAAAAGCCAGGGAAAAGCCAGGGAAAGGCTACGGAATCCACAGGTAAACCGTGGCCGCTATGAAAATAATTTGTGGAACGTGTTCGAACAGCTTCGATATGCTTCGATGCGTAGCCACTGAATGTGTCCAATCACCTGCTGGTGGATTGTGAGCCAGTTCCTCTGCTCAAGGAACCAACACAAACGTATTGAACAAAACCCGTGCCAAAGACAATAGTACGAATCGACCCTAAGCAATAGAAAGTACCGTTTCAAAAGCACACGTCGAGAATCTGAAGCAAACTGAAGCATCCCTGTTCGTTGGAGGGTGGTTACACCCTTTGGGTGGTTTTTCGGCTCTGCCTTATGAGAGGCCAAATTGCATTGCCAGGTTGCGAGGCTTTGTCGTGCGAGCGGATGTGGAAATCAGTTCATGCCTGGCACTCTACAGTATGGCACTCTGTCTCATGATGGCTCATCTGTGGCTGCGACAGCAACGATCAAACGCAGCTTCCAGGCCATCCCACAAGCTCCAAATTCCATCTTAAGCCTCGGCAATGCCAAACTCCATCCTTGCAGTCTCTCAAAGTTTCCGCGATCCCCGCGAAGCGCAGGGCGTAGAACGGATAGGAAAGCTTGGCGACCTGGACGATCAGAATCCTCAGGCAAAATGGTTCAAGTCATCCAAGGTAGGAGTATTAATCTGTCGAATCAACCATCTTAAAGCCCCTTGGCACTGCCAATCCAAAAGGATGGGAACACCTGAAATTGCAGAAGAGGCTCACCCACCAAGATATGAGAACCAGCTCTGAGCGCTGCAATGCATCCTGCATTCTTTTGGACTAGGCCA
Source organism: Symbiodinium sp. clade C Y103 (assembly GCA_003297045.1). NCBI lineage: Eukaryota > Dinophyceae > Suessiales > Symbiodiniaceae > Cladocopium > Cladocopium sp. clade C. The sequence continues at coordinate 17,415 of BGPT01004060.1, forward strand.
TGCCAAAGTGACAGCTACTTGCAGGATGTACTGGTGTTGTGGGACCTGCGCAACAAATCCCTGCAACTCATATATGGCTGCAATGCGGCTTCGAACTTATCTTAAATTCCCACGGCTTGCTATGGCTGACAAATGGTCAGTGAAACCAACTTGATTGCTGAAAACTTGGTTCCATTTCCATCCTATTCTCGTTAATTAGTACGTTATATAGAAGCTGTCACCTCGGGCCAATGCTTCTGACGCTGACCGAAGGTACAGCAAGTCAGCGGCGACAACGACATCCTGACAAACTCAGTGGAAAAACTGTTTCGACCAGTTTTAAGCGCAAATGCCAAGCAAACGCACTGAAACAGAACACAGACATTCTCCCCTCCCCACCCCTTGTTGGGCCAGCATTTATTCGCACATGTCCACGTTCAAGTAATTGGCCAAGCGGCTGCTTCTGGCGCTGCTTGCTGAGTGAAGTCCAGGCATTTCGTTGAGATGGTTGAGGTTCCTATTGCGCCTGTTCTTTGCAAACGCTCCCTGTTCAAAACGGCAGCCTGTCGCAGCTGCAAACAGGTGCAAGTGGTGGGAATCCAGTATACAGCTTTCACAAATTCGGAATTCAAACCTGTGGAGCAAACAAAAAGAGAAACAATCCTTCAGCTGAAGCTGCCGTATCTGCCAAACACTCACCTCTGACACTCAGTTCACCATGAATCATTGTGCACAACTAGTCTAGAAATGCGGAAGTCATCTAAACCTAGCTAACCCTGACACTATACAAATCAGGATCAGGCAGCTCGTACCTGCTGAAGTAGCTCTAGTGGCTCTTGTCGGTAATCTGTGGCCAAAACCACGGTCTTTGGCACTGTGGAAGCTGCTAAAGAGCAAAGCCCAGTACCACATCCCAGTTCCACGATGCGCCGCCGGGAGCCGTCCTGAATCATACACTGAACATCGGTGCTGATTCCATCTGCATTTCTTGCATGAGCTTGTGGCTTGGGGGGGGCTTGGGACATGGTGAGCATGTCATTCCAGAAGCCTGTTGAAAATTGAAGAACCGTTGATGGGAACATCATCTGTTCCTACAACAATCAAGCGAACTTGCTACTTGGAAGTCCTCCCTAATGGCATGGCTTCCGTACACTTGGGAAATTGATCATGATAGAATATTGAGTAAGTTGAAGCGTCAAACAAACCGACAGCATGAAACACCCGTGGTCCCGCAACAGCAAAGCCAGCAAAACTGCAGCTACCACTTGAGCAGCTGGCCACAGCACCACGCCATAAGGATCACCTGGAGGCCAAGTCATATGACAGCTGCAGCTACCATTCGGACAGCTGTCTTTTTTTGCCGGCCGCCTTAAACCATTGCTGGTTTTTAATTGGTCATCTATATCTGGCGGTAGGAAGGAACTACGCGAGCTCAGGTGGCGAGTATTGACAAGTGAACAGCGGAAGAAACATGACGAAACATGCCGCAACAAACATAAGCAATGCCATGCAATGCCATGCAATGCCATGCAATGCCATGCAATGCCATGCAATGCCATGCAATGCCATGCAATGCCACGAAAACATACGAAAACCCATTTGTTCAGGGCCTTCGAAACCGCCCATTCTTCCTAGCAGAGATGAGGCCTTCGGCTGCACCTGTCGACTCCAAGGCATCCTCAACAAAACGCTCCTTAGAGGCTGCTTTTTCTTCATGGCTGGATGATCCTGCCATGCTCTCCGTGGATTCTTGGCCTGGAAAAGGGTCTTTAACATGGCAAATGAATGTAGAAATGGTAGACAAATGGTGGATCTGGAATGTGAATGTGCATGTGCTGCTATTGCGTACTGCAAGGAATTAGGCTGGCTGAGAAACTGCGTTACAACCCTGGATGGAGAAACTCTCCTTTGGCTCATCCTTTCTCAGAAACTACCTCCATCAAAAATCCAAACAAATCTCCGGTCTCAAAAAACGAAGAATGGCAGTATCCACAAATTCTAGGTTGAAGACAATTGAACAGTGTCGATCAGATTCCATCAGCATCTCTGTGTTCTTTCTGCACCATCCATCCGCTCTTTAGCTTGGTCTCTTGCTCTGGCAGAGCGGCCTCTAGCAGGTCAATGGACAGCTCCTGGGAGCTCACACTAGCCACGCACAGCACTCTGCGAATCATAGAATCATAGGTGAGCATAGGTAATCCGAGCTATCTGGCTCGAATTTGCCAAATTATGTAATATTATAAATAAATATATACATATATATAAATATGTATATATATATATATAGATATAGATTCTATTTGTCTATGTCCATTTGCCCATGCCAGTACATGCGTGCGGAACTTCTTGCATGGAAATGATAGACATCTAGACTAGTACTTGCCAGTAAGGGCTATTGGAGGTAATCGTTGTACTGCACTGGATTGCTGATAATCTATTGACCTTGGCACAAGTATCCAAGCAACCTCATCTCCCCAAAAGCTACAGGCATGGCAGGGGCAATAGCATCCTGCTACATGCTTCCCTTGCCACAGAGTCATGATAGAGTTTTCTTCTACGCTGTTTTGTCTGCCATCCTCTGTTTCCTCTTGTTGCAGCCAGCGGCGGTCCTTTGACACAGGAACTAGCAAGTGGCTCTGGGCCGCAGTCATTCCTTGGCTTGGATCTTTTTGTAAGGGAATCCAAACGTATGTGTCATATGGCAAACAAGGATAAACAAAGGAACAAACAAAGAAGAACATCGATAGCATGCAGCCCAACCACCCAGCAAGTGTGGCGGCGCCAGGCCCATCACTGCGCCTCCAGAAGCCAAGTTTAGCGGGCACCACAAGATCCGTGGCGCGAAGCAACATGAAGCAACTAGCAACACGCTTTATGGCCGCAAAATGATACATGCTGCGAGTGCTCAACTGTGTCCTCTCAATGTCGCTTGGTGAGAAAGGCAAAACCAACTGGCTACCCCCCCCATGATACATGCTGCGAGTGCTCAACTGTGTCCTCTCAATGTCGCTTGGTGAGAAAGGCAAAACCAACTGGCTACCCCCGCAAAATGAAATATGCTTCGAGTGCTGAGGCAACGAACTTGAAACAACCATCAGTCAAGCGAGAGAGAGGGCTAGCGCTAGGTGAAACTGACTCCTGCCGCCGTGACTCCTTGCTGTGATCAACACAGCTTAGACAACTGTTGAAATGATGGACGATTGCCACAAGGAGTTGGATGTGAAACACTGGGTGACAACGACTCAGTCNGCTGTGATCAACACAGCTTAGACAACTGTTGAAATGATGGACGATTGCCACAAGGAGTTGGATGTGAAACACTGGGTGACAACGACTCAGTCACAGACCACAGACCTGTGCACTCGGTATCTGGCTGCCGGCCAGAAAAAGTTGAACAGAAAAGTAAAAAATCTGAAGCATCCATAGAAATGCAACTCCCTACAGACGGTCAGCGGATCCGCCTGAAGAGAATGGATCACGCGACCTACGACTCCTGTGTGCGCAGTCAGCGGACTGTCATGCGATGGGTTGTCATGCCAAACCGAACATGTGGCTATGCGTGGCCTTGTGAGCATCAGCGGATGCCAANATGCGATGGGTTGTCATGCCAAACCGAACATGTGGCTATGCGTGGCCTTGTGAGCATCAGCGGATGCCAAATGCAATATTTAGTGTCAATGAACTACGCGCACAGGTACTAGGAACGCAGCTTCGCGTGATGATTGTTTTCTCTGTTGTGACAACAAGGCGCCAGCCTGTGCTGCCGTGTGTGGCAAGGCGCACATGCTGTGCAACAGCAGTTCCTCACAAGTGCACGAGAGTCAGCGGACTGAAATCATAAGTTGCAAACAAACCTGCAAAATAGTCTTCAGTTCCAGAGTCAGCGGACTCAAGAAAACAACTGCTACGACTAGAATATGAAACCATGCTGATGGAGTTGTTGCAGGTCCTTTTGATATATCTCCTGAGCGGGAGACAAACAGACTGATAGACCCAATGAGTCTGCGGACTCCAAGCTTTTCTCATGATTGTGTCCATCAAAAAACATAAACAGCAAAGCAATCTGCGGATTGCAACAACAACAACAACAACCGTGACTGCTGAGGCAGCCGCTGTGTGTACAGCTTTGGCTTTGCACCTATTTGTTGTACTGCGGTCTGGACTCAGCCTGAACGCGCCCCAAAGGGACGAGGTGGGTGGGCAGCTTTGAAACTGCTGAGCCAACTCCACGGAGATCAAATTCAAAACACTGTCTCTCCCTACCAGNCAACACGCTTTATGGCCGCAAAATGATACATGCTGCGAGTGCTCAACTGTGTCCTCTCAATGTCGCTTGGTGAGAAAGGCAAAACCAACTGGCTACCCCTCCTTTAGTTGTTGTTTTGCCGTCTCAACTTTTACCCCCCAACCGCGCCTTGAGACGAAGGGTAAGAGCTGAAAAGATCGGGAAAAGTGACCAGAATCTGATTGGGTGGATGTTCGCAATGCTTTTTCCCTGTATGATCCTTGCGCGAAATTGCATCAGCAAAGTAATTGTTCGCACTAGTGACTCGTTCAAGGTCCAAATGCACCCGTGCTTGGTGCAGCCGAAATGCCAGCCACTGAATGAAAAAGGCCAACGGTCTTGCTGTTGTGAATAACTTTGACCCTGCTCCCTGGGATGACATGTTGTCAATCAAGGAACGGATTGCAAGCGGCACCGTTCCACAAATGTGCAACTTTTGGAGCATATGAATCAGAAGTATTTGAGCCATGGTTTCCCAGCAAGCTATCATGTGTTCGGATTGAGAGCCGTGCAACCAGTCCTTTCGAGGAAAAGCAAACATGTCAAAATGGAAC
>BGPT01004062.1:0-21165 GCA_003297045.1 Symbiodinium sp. clade C Y103
AGACGGGGAAGAAACATTGAAGATAAACATAGAAAACATAACAGGCAACATATTAACATAAACAGTCCCAGCATCCCTGTTTTACCATTTTTTTCCCACGCATCTCTCCATGCCTATCATTGCCTATCTCTGTTCCTCAGCAACTGGGCCAAGTTGCCACTCGTGTGATCCGGATAATCCGCAGGGCTTTCAACCCTGAAACGCCCGGGACCTCTCCGTCCTAAGCGGTCACTCCAGGGTCGCCTATATGGGATCTAATGGGATCATCATGGAATTGTGAGTCCTCGAAGATGTGGATCATTGATGTTCATTGAGACTCAGAGGCCAGCCAAAAGAACCACCCGTGCCAGTGGATTCGAAGCCGCTATGGGACACTCTCATTGGGAGCCAAATATACTTGGAAATTCGACCAATAAGTATCAAGAAGTGCAGTGCTGGGAAATCCCAGTCTCAGGGTAGCTGATAGTTTGGAACCGTGCCATGAACCTGAACCCCTTCCGTACCTAGATTTTGATATTAAATCAAATGTATTCAATTTATACAAAATTATTCAAGAGTCAAGAGTGAATTCCAGGAGGGTTTTTTAGACAGGCAAGAAAAACAATTCTTGAGCCAGGATAGAAACCACATTGTACATGGTCTTGTAGTCAGGGTATTCCCAACAAAAGCAGCCATATTGATGAATTCACAGAACGCGCAACCAAGCTTCTGTGGTATCAGTCTTCATCATGAGATACATCAGGTCAAGCAGCACCTGGAGTCAAGATGCTGGCTGCGTCGGCTACACAGCCTTCCTGTAATGATAGTCGATCACCAAGGATATCTCCCATGGTGGTATTTCCAGGGTAGTTCAAAGGTCTGTATCGGCAAAGGAAGCAGGTCCGAAAAGGAGACAGAGTGAGAATGCTGGAAGTACTTGCCTAGCATTGAGTTTGGGGAACATGCAAGTATCTGATGATCAAACTTGACCAAAATGTCCTAATTGCATGAGAGAAGAAGAGTGCAAAGAGAAAAGGTCCCAGCAGCTCTATCAATTTGATGTCTTTGCCTGCTGAAATCGAATTGCCTTTCCTTCAATACAAATCCCAATTTCGAGTTTCTATTCAGCAGCCGGATCCAACCCGAGGGATTCGCACCTCCCAAAGAGAAGTCATGACCACTGTGGCATCCAACCATCCCCACATCCAGTCCTGGAATCAGTAGGTCTACTCCACCAAGGTTGTCCTATCTGGTCCTATCTTATTACACAAAATAGAACAGAATCCAAATGATTGTCGCTGGGGATGAAACACCATTCTTTTGTGCGCCCTCGTCCTCGCCCACAAAGAGCTTTCGACCGTCAACCGCAATGCGGACCAGCAGTTCCACAAGAAACCATGCACTGTAAACGTACTGGATGGCCTGGCCCGGACTCTTCGACATCCAAAATCAACTCCTGACGTTTCTAGTGGATGATCCCCAATGTGGTAGGATTTCGATGGATTTCGTGTAAATCAAACAAGCTCTGCTGGATATTCTCCAGGGGTGCCCCACATCTCCATCAGTTCCGCCATGTTCCGCAGCCTGTAGGGTCTCGTTCCGTTGTCCTCCCGATGAAATACTCATCTCCACTTCCACCCCCAGAAAAATGGAATTTGAGATCACCTCAGCGAGAGACCGAGCCATGAGCGGTCAAATAAATTGTGTTGTGAATGGAACTGGAAGAACTTGTGTAAACATTTATAAATCGAGCCTTCTCAGGGTATCACCTTTTTCGAGCCTTCAGGGTAATCATGGAAGTATGAAGGAAACACCTGTGGCCATGTCTACCATCAATTTGGGGTGTGACCTGATATGTAAACTCTACTAACACTCTGTAATCTTGACATACTTGAATATTGAGTATACATGCAAGCGCTCACTATATCAATGTGTATATCAATAATATTATTTATATATCATTGCTAGACACATTGTGGGCGCCCTGTTTATGTATATATATGTACAATATATAATATACATATACACCAATATGCATGCAAAAACATGACATTTGGACGGAGATGACGGTCCTTTTAGGTCCACTTGCGTTTGGCAGACCTCCACTAGTATCCAGCAAACCCGGGGACATGTGCCGTGGGAACACTGTTTTTTCCTGGACTCCAGGGTTGACAGAAGTTTGATGTGCGCGCATTCCTTCACTCACTTGGGGCATCTTGGCCATCTGAATTTGGGCCTGTTCTATCTATGCCCTATGCATTTCTGAATCTATGTAATCTGCCTAACTACCCATCTATCAATCTATCGATCTATCTATCTATCGTTCTTTGTTTCATATTTGACTGGACAACAGGATTCTCATGATTCATTGATGTTCCTGCACCATGTCTGCAAGAATTCTCCACCAAAGCCCGGGCCCATCTCAAACCCAGCCACGACCAGTGCGCACACGAGATCAAACCAATGGCTCCTGACCACCCTGTCATTTGTGCGGCAGTCACCACAGGATATCGCATGCTGTACACTTTGGGACTCCAGAATCGCATACTGTGGCATGAAACAATCTTGAACATTCTTGAACGCAATACTAATTAGAAGCGTAGAGGAGTTTGAAAGCACTGCTTCACAGTGACGGCTTCCAATCCACTGCACTGCTTTGATCACAAAGTTTGATTCTGCAATACTTGCACAAATTTGCACATCACCACTATCACATCTGCCGTCCCACAATGCGGCATTGAACGTGAGTCAGAACAGCAACAGTAGAGCTTTCAAACCTGCAAATCCAATTGGGCCGATTGTGCTTAGTGCTTCAACTCGCAACAAAAACCTCTGTGATCCCTGGATTGCCTCGCTAAGAAGCCCTCTTTCACTTCCACACGAGTACGACATGAAGGAGATGCCCTGAGAACACCGATAGCATTTGGAGGATGGCCAAAAAACCTTACCACTTTTTGTTGATATAAGGAGGGATTAAGGAGGGCCCAAGACCTTCTGCTACTCGTTGGTTGACTATCTTCCAATACAGGACTGCAATCAAACCACTCATTCAGCAGGGATTTGGGGCATTACTCAGCTCCGCTTCTGGCGTCCCATCCCGTCTCATTTTTCTAGGGACCCAGACCATCATACCGGGTGCAAATAATATGTAGCCCATCTCACTGGATTTGACTACCCCAAGAAAAAAGATTATGGGCATGAGAATCTTGGGTGCCAAGCCCCCCAACCAGTGATGAAATCAAGGTCGGGTGATTCCATCAAATGCAGCTGTGGCAGAAAACATCCATCGGCTACTCTTCCAGCTTTTGTCTTTTTTCAAAGATGCTTAAGCGAAATCTGAGGTCTCACCCCTACATTTGAGGCTTTGTAAACAATCTCATTTATCATGGTTGTCCTATGTTCTCCTTTTCCAAGTTTCCCAAGTTTCGCAGCAACTCACAAAATCAGCCCTTGCGGCTCTTGCGTCAAGATTCACTAGGTCTTGTTGCAAGGCTTCATCTTTCAAATTCGCCATCTCTACATGCGCCAAGTCGTGCTGGGTAAAAGTGCCTGGGACATCGGCCAAACGCAATGGATGGGATACGAAGATGTGACACAACATGTGATACCCACGGTAGACTCTAGAAGAAATGACCCACAAATGATTCTCGAACCTTCTGTTGCGACATGTTGAAACATGTTCAAATGACATTTGTATAAAGTATTCATGTTGGGCCAGTGTTTGGGCTCAACATAGTACTACAGGCCGGACCGCCGCCAACCTGATGATGTTGGGTTTCACAACGCTGAACCAGCATGAAAAAACAATCACATCTCGGGCACACCCGACAAACAAAATAGGAGAAACCAGGGGCAAACCTCTGCTATATCCATGAGCAAATAAAACAAACCTATGTAAATATCCGTATAAATATATAGAATGCGAAGGGAGGCTAAAAACATTAAGTTCCTTGCCAAATCCTTTGAACGTAGGTTGTTTTGCAGGAATTGTTGTGTGTTTTGAACTTGTAGATATAGAATTATATATAGCAAATTAATATTATGTAAGTGTATGTATTGTACGTATGTACGTATGTACGTATGTACGTATGTACGTATGTACGTATGTACGTATGTACGTATGTATGTATGTATGTATGTATGTATGTATGTATGTTGTATGTATGTATAGATATATGTATTTGCAACAATGTGTACGAAAATATACAACAGACATCAACAGACATTTTACCCCATGGCTTCGTGTCACAGAAAGGACCCCCGAGCTGGTGCAGAAATCGATGCCAAGGAACTGAAGAGCTGCGGCGTAAAGCTGGTCTTCCCCTGGTGGAACTGATGTGTCACACATTTCCAAACTAACATCCACTAAAAATGGCCACATTAATATTGATATCATCCCATGTATGATGGTTTCTGATTTTTTGGGTGTCCATTGCCCCGATAATCACATACAGATACGCATATATGATCATATTATATAAATATACATGCATCTGCATATGTGTATATATATATATAAATACATATATATATATACATACATACATGTTATATACATATCAAACCCCTCTCCACTGCTCCCGTTGTGATTGTCCCAAGGCACCAGGGGTCTGCTGCGCATCGGCGGCGGTGCCGGCGACACTTCGGGTGTGTACTTGGAGGAGCGGGAGTGGCGCTTGGACCTCGAAGGCGCCTTTAGCAGCAGGCTCAACACCTCCGACACACTGAGGGACGGGGCGGGCTTTGATCGGGTGCTGTTGGTGCAACATGAACTGGATGGTAACTGGATGTTACATGATATTCTAGAGATTATTGGTTCAGTCTCAAGTTGGGTTTTTCTGATGGTCGATAGTTGATTACTGGGGGTTTTTTAGATACAAACAGGTGAAGAGAAATCAATGTATTAGAGTTGTTGAGCACTTTTAAACCTGTGAGAACGGCAACTTCCTACCCACCAGATTTGCACAAGCAGCAATGGTGAGATGTGGGTTCTTTTGAAGGACCGGAAACGATCAACTATTGTTGGTCAATAAGGATGTGTCTCGGCCGTATATTCTTAATCAATACGATGCACCACTACCACCACAACAACCAAAAAAAAGCAACAACAGCGACAATACCAGCAACAGCAAGAACAGCAAGAACAGCAAGAACAGCAAGAACAGCAAGAACAGCAAGAACAGCAAGAACAGCACAAACAGCACAAACAGCACAAACAGCCCAAACAGCGCAAACAGCACAAACAGCACAAACAGCACAAACAGCACAAACAGCACAAACAGCACAAACAGCACAAACAGCACAAACAGCAAAAACAACAACAACAACAACAACAACAACAACAACAACAACCACAACCACAACCACAACCACAACCACAACCAAAACCAAAACCACAACAACAACAACAACAACAACAACAACCAAAACCACAACCAAAACCACAACCAAAACCACAACCAAAACCACAACCAAAACCACAACCACAACAACCAAAACCACAACCACCACAACCACCATAACCACAACCACCATAACCACAACCACCATAACCACAACAACAACAACAACAACAACAACAAACAACAAACAACAAACAACAAACAACAAACAACAAACAACAAACAACAAACAACAAACAACAAACAACAAGCAAAGAACAGAGAACAAAGAACAGAGAACAAAGAAAAAAAGAAAAAAAACAGCCAACAAACAACAGCCAACAACCACAACAACAACAACAACAACAACAACAACAACCAAAACCACAACCAAAACCACAACCAAAACCACAAAACCACAACCACAACCACAACCACAACCACAACAACAACAACAACAACAACAACAGCAAGCAACAAGCAACAAGCAACAAGCAACAAGCAACAAGCAACAAGCAACAAGCAACAAGCAACAAGCAACAAGAAACAACAACAACAACAACAACAACAACAACAACAACAACAACAACAAGGGACAAGGTTAACAGAAATTAAACTTTGAGAGCGATGCATGATGCATGGTTTTGGCCACTCACACAAGGCCTTTTCAATTTCGGATCATTTGGGGTCAATCATTCCAGGACGCAACAAAATTTTCCCAACAATTAAAAGCAATCAAGGTTCTCTACATGTTGAATGATTTATACATACATTTGTACCCATTTATCCAATCCCCATTCATAGTAACAATCGGGAATGTATCAAGTACCTAATTTCTGTAGAAGTGAATTGGATTGAAGTGGTGTTTCTTCATGTTTCATCGCATCCGCATTTCTACCTCGTGCTGACGATCAAGGCGATCCAAGAGCTCACGGCGCAGGCTGATCACCAAGTTGCGCATGCTTTCACCTTGGGCGCAGGTGAGACATGGCGGCGCAGTTGACGAAGAAATGACTGGTAGTTCACCCCTAATATGGCAGACATTGGGAATCATCAGCCTTGGGAGGACGAAAAAATGAAAAGAGTTGCTTTTGACATAACAAAATGAGGGTAGCAACTGGTTCTTTGACAATTTGTATTTGAGGTTGGGTAGTGGGTTTGGTAGGTGTTCTTGTTTGAGGGAATCAATGCATCTCCAAACATTACCTTCAGCTACGATGGCTGGAGATGATCTCTTCAATAGCTTTCTGATGTTTAGGGTGCATCTCACTTCCCAAACCATTGTTGTAACGACAGGCAAATGGTAGTGTAGAAACTTCCGGTCTACACGCCGTCACACGCTTGATCTTTGAAGGTCCCCTATGAACGTTCAGCAGGGTGATGTGATCCCAGGAAATCTCGAAATCTTGGAGCACAACATTTTGCGGAAAACGGAAAAAGAATACCTGCAGTCACCCACTCACAGCGGAGTCTGTAAACGACTGACGACTGGCATAATTCTACCCAATGCAGCTCCAACTAATTTCTAAGACTTGCATCTTTTTTCCATCCCCTTTCTCCCAACACTTTTTGACAGAAGCAGCCTTCCAACTCGAGGGAGTTGGAAAAAATGCTGTCGTTGCGGAAACGGAAGGGACTGGAGGCCTTTGGGGCTTCCACGTCCTCATACAGTGAACGGGAGGATGAAGCTCCCATGAAAATCGGCGTACCAAGGATTTGACATACCGAACTCTTAAGGAACCCTGAGCTATGGACAAAGGCCGATGCAGTAAACAAATGAAATTGATGTAGCTATCATTAGCTATCCTTCTACATTTTGTAATATCTAGGTAGCAAGCAGAACTTCCGAGTTCTTACATGTTGCGACCAACCAAATCATCTCAAAACTGGGCTTGTATTAAAAACAGGGTAACTACAAAATTTCATGGTTGATCATCAAACCAGCCCAGCTCTGTTCCTGGTTCCCGGTCCTGATCCAGCGGCACCGGATCTAGCTCTTCCGTCATGGCGTCAGGGTCGCCAGGCATGGCGAAGCGATCAATATGGTGAACCAAGGGCACATGTTGATGTAAATCTCAACACAATCTACACATATATTTTATTATATTGTACTATAGTGTACGATCCGGTATATTAATTATCTTTTATCTTTTATATTGTTAATCTAAATAGTATCACGTCATTCTCTATGGAGTATATACGTTTTTCTCCAACGACCATTAAAGTATTTCATAGAAGCAAAATGCAATAGAACTGTATCACCATGTATCACCATATCATGAAATTGTATGACCAACCTATTTCGGAGGCTTCTTCAACTGGTACAAAGGAGCGAATGGCTCTACGCAGTTCTCTCGGCCGGAGCATGGCAGCTGTCGGGTCCCCAGGTCCCGAACAAAGGAATGGAATCGTCGGTTTCCTGCTCTCATTCCACCATTTGGTTCTGCTCAAAAAAACGTAAGACTTTTCGCCCTAACATTCCCAGAAACTCTGGTGGGATCTAATCATGTTGGGCGCCCATTATGGGGAACTTCAATAGGGGGCAGGGATCACCCCACCTGAGCACAGTCCAACATTGCCCATCTGCCCGGGGCACCGGTGGCTGAGTATAGTTCATGCGGGCCAACGACAACAAGGTGATCAGCAAGGCTGAACTCAGTAGACCGTGGCATCAGCCGGGAATTGAAGAACATAGGGGTTGGATGTGCTTGGTCTCAAAGTAGGCTACCTCCAAATAAAGATAAATACAGTGGTTTTCCTCAATTTCTCCATTGGAGTACCCCATAGATCAATGATCAATGGCTGAACAAGAACAAAATGCCACGTCTCACATTCCAGAAACGAAGTAGAATGATTGCCTGATGTGTATACACGTGTATAGTACGGTATAGTAGTGTCTGCCGATAGCATGTTTCGATGATTTACGGCTGTAGACGCTGACGTTTATGCAGTTGTCATCGTCCATGGTCACTAGTACTGATGATGACATCCCAAGGTATCAAGGAAGTTTGGAAAAAAAAAAAACCATGGGCTGCCAAGATTTTTGGGATGGCGATTCTATTCCATCCAAAATAATTGAATCACCTGGATCAATCAGATTGGTAAAAAGTGAAACCATCAGCCAGTTTTGATTCTCGGCCATTCTTAGAAACTCTGCCACTGGATATCACTGGGTTACTTTTCGGCATTCACAATGACCTTCAAAAGCTGGGGCTACCATCACCCAACTCAATAGGCTTTATTGGACCGGCACAGACCCCACCCTGGAAGCATCCAAAACAAGTTGCACACTGGGATAGCTGGGAAAAAAAAACATCAGATTTACTATCGTCCTTCCGGAGACTTGACACCCTGAGAAGTGAGTGTTGCCTGGTATTGTAGGACATACTGTCATGTTCATCGTCTCCAGTCGGGTGTGATGCTGTATTGCTGGATTCGCAAATTTTTCGATACACAAATCATTACGTCCAGGTTCCGGAGTATGACTTGGCTATGGGTCCAAACCCTGGTACCCTTCTCTGCGCACCAAAATAGAATATGGTTCATGAAAAAAACATAGGCTTTGATCCATCCCCATAATGACACAAGGGTTTATATATTTCTATTATCCCATTAAATCCCCGTTGATGGCTACAGTAAATCCTATGATCCGTCCCCACTTGCCGCTGTGGCACTCGGAGTACTTTGGACACTCCATCACCGCATGCTGCGTCAAACGACCTTTTTTCACTTGCGGAGAGTGAGGTCACGGACTGATTTCCACCAGCATGTTGAAGCCCCTCATTAACAGCATACTGCAGGGCATCGCTAACCGCTAACAGAAAAGGTGAAAGTTTGATTTGTTCTTAATTCTAAGCTGACTGTACTTGGGGACTGCAGTCTCACACATTGTATAAAAATACATAGATTATTGTTATAGACTATAATCATGACTATGTTACGGGACTAGAATGAGCACTTTGTACACGTTAAAGCATCCTCATTTTATAGGGATACAATCACGGGGGTTGGATAAACATGGATAAACCCTCTAAAAGCCGGGCTAGCCGGGCTTCCAAACTCATCAACTCTGGATGGGCGTGCCACTGCAAGCGGCTCAAACCTCGGGACCCAGCAACATGCGGGATGGGTCATTGATAAATCCTTCTGGAAGTGATAAAAAATAAACACACACACACACATACACATATATATATATATATAATACAATATATAATATATAATGTATTCACATATTAGATGATGCAGACAAATTGAGGTGGTGGAGTAGAACGTTCAAGAGAGTTGAAGGACGTCGATGCATTCGCCTCCGTTGATTTGTTGCTACCATCACGTCCTGGCGCTTGAGATGCAACAGATTTCCTCTATCCAACACAAGAGGGAAGTATATCCTCACACCAACAACCACAAGAACGAATTGAACCCCTAAGAAGTATACACATGTACACATCCGTGCTTGGTATGTGTATAGATATATTATGATATCAATCTTAATATACATGTATAGTACAACATAGTACAACTATAACACCGTGCCCACCCAGGGCTCCCAGCTCCACAGCAACATGGAGACGTCTTGTGGCTGCCAGCTGCGACTGAGCGGGTCCGCAAACCATGGCAGAAATGTGCAAACAATGCAATTTACATTCATGATATGTAAATAAAAGGTACATGATCTGTATTTACAGTAGCATATAATATATACATACTAGTCTATAAATAATATATTTATGTTACATCAGTTACATCTCAAAATATGGCACCAAACCATGTGGCCGCAACTCAATCAATCCAGCATGACGTGGATAAGCAGGGCGCAGGTCGGCGGCACCTGTTGTTACCCTCCCGATATAGCCGCTGTGCGCGAGCAGCCAAGCGCAAGTCCTTTGAGGAACCGGCCAGGGCAGATCCGTTGCAATTCAAATGTGAAATTCCAGTGGTTGATCTGGTTGGTGCTTTCAACCCATCAAAAGCTGTGAAGGCATTGGTTAAGTGCAGTGGGAAAATCCTACCCAATACGCCAAATAGGCCAATAGGCTAATAGGTGTGACTACATGACAAATAAATCAAACCACCAAACAGCCCTGCGAGTACATTCAGAGCCCTCCCCCAGTCCTTTGAAGACGCCTTGGCCATGGCCCACAAACAGAGACATAAGTCCTGGCTGTGGACGGAGGTTCAAGTGGAATACATGCTTGTTGATGACACTCATTATCCTAGTGACGATTGGAATCATGATGATTATTATGATTATCACTATCATTATTGTCTTGTTAATACTACGAGTATTGATGATTAGTACAGTATCATGTGGTATCATCATTGCTATGATATGTTGTGATCATGCTTGTAACTGAAATGGTGCTGATAGTGCTGATGGTGCTGCTGCTGCTGCTGCTGCTGATGATGATGATGATGATGATGATGATGATGATGATGATGATGATGATGCTGATGATGATGATGATGATGATGATGATGATGATGATGATGATGATGATATAATCTGTATGTATCTTAATTCTTGATATAATTGCTCTGGGTCCCAATCGCTCCACCGTTGACAGCAAAGGCTGTGATTCGTCGGGTGACCTGGTGCGTGTAGCCGACAATGTCGCGCCTCAGTGGCGACGAAGCAAAGGTCAACGGCTGGATGGATAAGCCCAAATCAGGCATGTGAACCATCTATGGCTATTCAAATAGCACATCGGGATGGATAAACGGATAAACCTATTACAAAATGATATACACAAACATAACTTAACATAATATCACTATCGCTGGTCTTAAAACCATGTCCTGCAGATTTTCAGAGGGCTGCAGAAGTTTGTCCCTGCCAGCCCTTAGCTCCGGACACGATCTCTGGAACCACGTCATCAAAAATGGGCCCTTCCCGGAGCTGAAGCCTGGCTCCAGCGGGTTTCTAGCTGAAGATAGCCTGAGTCACAGAATCAATGGATACGGATAAAAGAGTTGGTGTGAGTTTTGCATGGTTTCGTAGAAATTCAGGGGAAGAAAATCTGATGATCTGGAATTTAACTTAAGATGTTGCACATTGGGAAGTTGGACCTTGCAAGTGCCTGTTTTGGACAAGCCTCATTCACCGGGCGTTAATAAAATTGGGGCACCAAGTTGGGCTACATTAGTACTTTGATTCCAGTGGAAGCACGCCTATGTCTAGATATGATTATGTCCATATTCCTTTTTTTGTTTGCGCATGTTCTCTCACTGCGAGTTTTTGTCACCACTCCAAATACTGTGCATTTCACGTTAGGTCTATCCCTTCGATCCCCACAATTGTTGGTGGATACATGGATCAAACACGATCAAACCAAATCAACCCCCTTCTACTCTGGGTATTGAGATGTATCTTAAGTATTTACACCAAAATATCTGGTATAATAACACCCCAAATGTATAGAAAAGTCATTTGTCACTGACTATCTAAGTGGGAATTTACTTTTCTATCTTTTTGAAAGGTTTAAAAAATGGATGTTCATTCCCCTGAAAGATCCCGGGTCTCGACCTATCGCCTGACAAGGCTGCTTAAGGCGACGCTCAGCTGCTTTGGCGCCATGATCTTTCGCTTCAAAGTGAATGCCTGGTGGCGGGCAAAATCGCCAAGGCCGAACCGGGCCCAAGCACTGCCAAAACCCAAAAGTACCCAAAGGGAAATGGGTTTTCTGTCGGTTCTCTATGGCTAAACCACATAACTTTTCTCCTATGATTTTCTTTTGTTCATTGCAGCTTTAGATCCAGGAAAACCATTGAGGCACATTCCGCACCTCACCGAGGCTTTGGAGGAGCTCCGGCTCCTGTCCGACACATGTGCAGAGGCGCATGGAGACGTGTGAAATGAATCTCCATGAATCTCACAACAACGCAACACTGCTGGTAAACCAAAGGAACACCCTTGATCTCCTTTCTCTACAAGTAGAGATGGACACTTGATACGAGTACTTGATGACTCTGCTTTTTGGTTCCTGCATCTCTTTATGTTTCAAGAATCATTTCGGCTGCATCAACCTTTTCTCATGGCAGCATTGCGTCATCACAAGGACTGCCACCAACTACCTTGTGGGCAAGCTGAGAAGCGAACACAAAACCAACTCACAAGGCATAGGGCCTGGTGCCTGCCTGGTGCCTGCCTGGTGCCTGCCTGGTGCCTGCCTGGTGCCTGCCTGGTGCCTGCCTGGTGCTTGCCTGAGGCCTGTGATGCGCTACAGGCTTGGTGTGGTGAAATGCAAGCACTTGCCACATCATGGTTTCGGTAAAACCCTGTTATGAATATCAAAAGATGCATGATTTCTTTTCATTGAAGCACCTCATCGCAGCCGATCTATATAACTCGCACTGATACTTGCAGTTTGGAGCCCTGGCTTCCAGTCCTGGGAAATTTATCAAGGTATCCTCGAAAAAACCTTTTCATTTCAGGAAAGTCCTCCAGTAGCAAATTGCTTAAAAGAACAAGTAAGGTCTCACAAGAATCTTACACTTGCATATCTCATGAAATGCCGTAGCCTGCTTAGAAATCAAATAGGACTGACTATTTGAGAACAGATTAATTAAAACTAATGGGAGAAATAGCTGAACTTGTCACAATTGCAAATATTACATAATTGTATAGTAAGAAGTCCAAGAGCCATTTGATTGCCAGCAGATGCCAGATATCATATAGATAAAAATGTGCAAGTTGACATTGCTCTTGGACATTTGGGGTTGAATCAGCTGGGACCGAACTAAAGAGTATCAACCAACAGGAAACCAATCACCTAATCTGTGCAAACCCTGCCTCTGCTAGAAGCCAAAGCCAATGTGATTCCCTGCCATCATTGGTTGGCTCATGCAATCCCAAATCCTAGTGATTCACCCCAGGGTGCATCCAGATTTTCAGGTTGTCACCCAACTTGACACCAAATCTGTGGACAGGAGATGTTCTTTTTCGCTAGCAGGTAGCAGCAGCTAGCATCTTCAAGGCTAAAAATGCTTGGAGTACATTCATGTGCACTCTCCGAGATGACTATATATGATTCTCATTATAACTATATAGTATTTTTTTGAATTATAACTTATAACTTGCCTGGTAATGCGGGACCCCAGGACCAGTTTCCACCCCGCACATGGTTGCCAACATTGAATGGCGATGGGTGGTACCTGTAGTTTTCCACGCATTGACTGTGAAAACATCAAGAGGTTGAAGTCTGTTGGATTTGGCAAATCGTTCAACCGTAAATGATTCAATGATGCTCCAAAGAAGGTACACTGCTTGAGAACGATCGGACCTGGTCTCTAGGACCCATTTCTCAGGTGCTCGCAGTCGGATGTCATTCAAATGTAATCTCTGTCAGAACCAGCAAGGCATGCTGCCGTTGACATCTTCCAACATCAAAATCCTCCTTGCCTCGCCAAGTGCTGGGAGGTTGCCATTCCTGGTACCAGCTTTTCTGCCTTGGAAGCAGCAGTCACTGAAATTGTCACACCCGCGAAAATATCGAACCAAAACTCAAGAGTTTCACAAGATGATTATACCTGGACCCACCAAGAGCTGGTCGCAAATCAACGACAATTGTCCACTCAATTTTCCCGAAATGCGGGTATTTTATTTATAGATGCTTGTAGAATACACAATCTTTCCACAAAGGAAATACTTAGAGTTTGAAACCAACGCTTTTGGAACCCGCAACCAGGCCCAAGTGACTGAGGGGTTGCCACAGGTCGCCCAAAGTTGGGATTTCCTTAGTCATCGGTCCATGGATGCACCCCGCCTCACCTCGCTGAACAGATTGGTGAACCACCGTACACCACCCTGGAAATTGTTTGATCCATCTTGGAGTCTTGGAGTTGATTCTTGAGGCCCCTGAACTTAGTAAAATATGTGTGAAATCAATTACCAAAAGATCTGCATGATAACTCTCACTATTGGATATGTTGCTTACATGGCTGGATCTTCAAGATCACAGAGTGTCTGCCTACCATGGATGTTGGTTGCCAAAAGTGTCCCACCTCCACAATACATGTTATGAGAGTCATGACAGATTCATGACAGAGCCATGACAGATTCATAGAGATTCAGCCCCTATTTTGCAGCCAAGTAACTCTTGAAAAACTGTTCCTTCTCATGCCATCGAATCTCTGTGGGTGGGTATCCTCAACGAGAAGTAAGGGGACCGCGGGGAATTCCATTGGTCATCTCCTCATCCCGTCGTCCCTTGAGAATGTGGGATGCGTTCAAGCTCATAGTTTGGGTAGTAAGTGGGGGACCAAAAAGAGGAGGCAGCTTTTTCTAAGTGAAAAATTAATCAATATAGATACTCAACCACCAGGAACAAACTATAGAAAATAGAAATTACTTTACTTCGAGTGATCCCCACCCTGACACATACTCTGACATAGCTTCTGACATACCATCTGATCCATTCTGAAGATTTCTGAAGTATATATTCTGACATTCTATCTGGCATTCTGTTTGGCATTCTAGCTGACATTCTCTCTGGCATTCTACCTGGCATTCTGTCTGGCATGCTCTCTGACATGAGTGCGGGTCCAGGCCCACTCCACAGCGTCCGGCACTCGCGATATGGCGATCGGTTAGGGTCACTCCACAGCCTCTGGCTCCGGCGCTCATCTGTGCTGAGGTCCAGGGCCACAGCCTTTTGATCTTACGATATGGCGGTCGGGTCCAGGCCCACTCCACAGCCACCCGAGCTTGCGATCACTCCACAGCCTTCGGAGCTCGCAATCTGCAGTTGAGGTCCAGGCGTGGCCCATAGCATCCAGAGCTGGCAGACAGGAAGGACCAGAAGGAAGGAAGCAAGGAGAAGGAAGGAGAAGGAAGGAAGCAAGGAGAAGGAAGGAGAAGGAAGGAAGCAAGGAGAAGGAAGGAAGGGAGGAGTAGACCTTTGTTAAAATCTAGAGACCCTCACCTGGCAGGTGGAGAAAAATGACGCAAGGGGCGCTAAGGGGTGATCTTCAGTTTCAAAGTCACACGTGCCCTCTTTTGGTGCATCTTTTCGTGAATATACCCGTTGGCTGGGAATCTCTTCCACTGATGACAGGGCTCCATAGCCATCCAGCACGCGATGCATTTCCGCCTCGTACGGCACAGAATTTCGTCTGCCCAATGCTGGTGATTCAACAGGATTCAAGGGTCAAGGTATGGGTGTAGTATAATTGTCCAGCCTTGGATTTATTTTTGACAGGTTCATGTTTGCAAGGTGAGGAAATTCCAAGTTTGGATGGTTTTGCGCCACCAAACTGTACTGTAGCTGGTGAAAGTAGGATTTTGATTGACAATCAGGTGCGTTGGCAGGAGCAACCAAAGTTTCAAGCCTCTCACATCTGCAAACGCACAGAGATTCTGAAACTATCCAAATATCACTTTGAAAGACAAATGAAAGCCTGGCAGCATGTTATATACCCTAGGGAAGACTAACATAGATGTGGACAACCACTGATTTCCCTAAGAAATGATCGAGAAATTTGTGAGTGTTCCGCTGCATGAAGCGCAACATAGAAACAATTGGTCTCTTGATGAGGCTGTAAGGCTGTGAAGGGCCAGAGTTTGGGATTAATGTGCCTAGTTGGCGACCAACAAAGAATGAATTTGCCGAGATGTCTATCTGACAAGTCTGCCTTCATCTCTGAGACTCCCAGTATTTTGGCGCTTTAACATGGTTTCGCCTCAAAGTTTATGGCTTCATCAGCTTCATCCAACATAGAAAATCATCCAATGACCATCATCCTGCCATTGTTCGCATCGATACCCAAGACGTTGCCAAGCTACCCTCAATGGGTGCTGAGCTCCGAGTCCCACCCTGGAATCCTCGAAATGGTCTGGATTTGCGGTCAATCTTCTTCCCAAACAGTATATCAACACATGGATGATAATGCACAGGATTCCAGGATACTTGTCTCAAACAAGGCACAACAAAACATGTTTGAAGTTTGGAATAGTTAAATTGTATCAAATTGTCCCTGTTTGGAGTCATGAATATCCGTCCCATTTTCATCTTCAACATGTTGCCCCGTTTCTCAATGGAGAGCTCCATATATCATATCAGAGGTGTTCCAACTCAGTTACTGCCACAACTGCTAGATATATGTCCATAAGAATATACGTAGTGTATTATGTATATATGTATATATATATATATATGAATGAATGATGTTAGGGTGTATATATATATATATAATATGATTCTCTATTATATATATATATACATGAACGTGGGTTCTTATCCAGGTCACAACTATATGGATGCACATCCACCCAACCATCAACCATCCCCCATCATCGCAGCCCAAAGGTCTGCCGCTACTCTCCGCACCGTCGGCAGCAGCTGCTGGAAGGCCTCGGGACTTGGCACCGCGTAGCCCAAGCCTCGGATTGGTTTTCCATGTGGGCCGTGGCTGAAAATCAGGTATTAGAATAATATATATATATATATATATATGTACGTATATATATATATATATCACAGTTGTGGCTAAAATGGATCAAAATGGATTTTGAAGAGGGCATGGAATGGGTAAAAAAATCCGAGAAGAAAACATCTTTGAACTGGTATGATTGGGATAAAAAAATGGGGGAATCCATACCTCTTTCGATCATCAAAGATGGGGCGAACCCAGAAAACGCATAAATGTGCTAAATATATCATTAGTTGAGCAGAGACATCAAGTAAATTTCTGGCTGATGGCTTCTCCAAAGGTCATTTCTCGAGTGATGGATAGCAAAGCACTGACTGTTTCCGAACGGCCCCAGCCATGAGTTGATGGCAAGGAACGCACATTGCCATAGAGCTCCCCACCACTGGTTGAGTCTGAATGATGGGTGTGAGCCTGAGAGGAAAGTCGGACCCCAGCATCGTGGAGGACGACATTTTGACAGGAGACTGACAGCACCCGAAGGATCCCGAAGTCCACGACATGTTCAGGCAAGTAATGATGCATCTTAGATTCTATTGAAAATTTGCAAAGATTCTTGTTGTCTACTATTTGCCTTTGGATGAGGGATGATGATGGCTATATATTAGGCAATTGGATGATTTCATGATGAACATGACCAACATTTGTAAATTTATATCCTGAATTTTGTCCGTACCAAAATCCAGACCCAAAACAACCAATCTGGATGGTTGACTTACTGAAAAAAGCACACAAAGGTCCGTTGAGCTCGTTCAAGAAAACTGAACATCGCAAATTGCAAATCATATTGTCAGATTGTCAATGATTGTCAACATGAAGCAATGAAGATTGATTGTGGAGGGGCTGGAGTCCAGGTTTTCTGACACACCCACTGAAACCACCACCCATACACAACACTGCCACATGCTGTGACACCCTGTCAAGTCGCTGCCAGTGGGAAAGCATCGCCAGACCGGACGAGCTCGATTGGAACCTAGCGCTTGTTTGGTGCTTCCCTAGGGCAATGCAAGGGCAAGGGTAAGGGCCAATGATGGGTTGCAGCGCCTGGGATCATTTAAACATTTTTCCACCCCCCGCAGTTCACAGTTCACAAAAAGATGAGAACAGAAGCGTGGCCAGGGGTCACCCAAGATATCTTCAACGGTGCTACACAGCAACCCAGCACCCATCTCCTCCGCCAGCCTTCTTCAACTGCAATCGGCCCATGAAGTCCTTGGGTCGCGAGGGTAGATGTAAACCCCTCGTGAATTGGGGGACGATAGGGGGACCCGTCCCCCAAAAAGGGACCATGTGAGAGGAAATTTCTGCGGACCAAGAAAGCCAATCAAAGGTTGATTCATCTGGGCTTAACGAAAACTACTGTAGGTCAAGGTCGCAACCAGAAATTCATATTGGATAATATTGGTACAAGTGTTGAAGCCACAACACCCGAGCATTCATCCGAATCTACATGGGTCACGTAGCCATCTTGACTCGAGGGAGTCAGAGACATTTGGAGAACTTCAAGCNACATGGGTCACGTAGCCATCTTGACTCGAGGGAGTCAGAGACATTTGGAGAACTTCAAGCCATGCGCCACTGGTGAAAAGGTGGCGGAAGCGCTCCTTCATTTCTTCTTGGGAGAAGACAGTTGTAGCGGGAATCAAGGGGATTCCATTCATTGGCTCGCTATCAATATTGGTAGCGGAGCCGGCTACCAGGAGGTACCGGCGTGCGAGAAAAGTTTCTCAGAACTGAGGAGAGTTCACGAGCACAACACCCGATTTTTATGTCAGCCTCGGCTTCAACAACGCCGGGCTCGACTGCTGAATTGAGTGGCGGCCTTCGCTATTTTTNCTACCGTCGCTGGAGATTGTGGATTAGCAATAAGCTGTTGACGCTGGATAAGTTGCCGGCTGAGTCAAAGGGTGCCTATGTTTTTACACTTCTGACTGGCAAGGCTCTGGAGTCAGTGGAACATTTAGATCCCAGTTCGTATCAGTGCAAGGATGGGCAACAGGTGCTGTTTAAGGTGCTTGACAAACGGTTCCCGGAGAAAGACCAATCTGATGAACTTGCTGAGGTCTTGAATGAGATCTTCAATCTGAAAGTGANGAAGGATGGTGAAACGATACGACAATGGATTTCACGTTCCTCAGAGCTCTTTGAGAAGTGTGAGAGGAAATCTGGATGCAAGTTTCCGGATGAGGCCAGAGGCTACATGGTGCTGAAGGGTTCAGGTTTGTCTGAAGAGCAGCAAGCAGTAGTCAAGGGCCGGGCACTTGGAGATTTCAAGCTGGAGACAGTATCCCGAGCAATGAGATCAGTCTATCCAGACTTTGTGTACCGCAGACGAAACACTGTGGCCTTGGTGGAGGATGAGCCGGACGCAGAGAATTTGTCCCTGCTGAGTTCTAGTGAAGTGCAAGGTTTTGACGATGTGGAAGCCTTCATCACAGAACATCATCCTGATATCACTTCAGTGTCTGGTAGTGCTGATGACATGTTTCCAGAAACAGATGTTGCTGAAATCCTGGCGACAACGTGGAAGGAAAAGCGTGCGGAATTGAACAAGCTGCAACGTCAAAGACGCTTTACAGAGGCCAAAGAGGCCAAGAGAAGTTTCAGGATTCAGGTGGAGGAGCTCAAGTCTCGAACAAAGTGCAATAGGTGCGGACGAGTCGGACATTGGGCTCGAGAGTGTCGGCAAGGTCGTGAGTCATCTGCCGCTGCATCGAATCCCTCTGCAAAGGGAAAGGGCAAGGAACATGGTGTGAACTATGTCGAAGGATCGTTGCCTTCTCAGGCTGAGATTGACGTGAACTTTGTGCAACCGGAAGAGCCTGAGACCTCTGCAGAGCTGCATTTTGTAGCGTCAGTGTTCAGCGAGCCGACCATGGTTCAACAACTTTTGACTGGTGATGGGTCAAATGCTGGAATGAGTGAACATGAGATCTTACTGGTTTCTTCCCCGGAGTATGGTATTCTGGATAGTGGTTGCGGCAAAACCATTATAGGTGCACGAACTCTGGAGAAATTCAAACAGATTTGGTCTTCAAAGGGTATCACTCATCCACCAATCAAGAGCGAGATCAACGTGTTCAAGTTTGGGAATGGACATAGGGAAGTGTCAGAGACCTGCACAGCTCTGCCAGTGGGGATCGGTGGACGTCGTGGAACCATCAATGCTGCTATTGTCAAGGGTGATGCACCACTACTTATTTCAAGACCAGCAATGAAGGTGCTACAAGCCAATGTTAGTTTTGGCGATGATACTCTGACAATGTTTGCTGATCGAATATCGGTTCCAGTCTCCCTGAATGCTGCTGGACAATATTCTGTGAATGTCCTCGATTTTCCTGAACGAGCGCCCACTACTGCACCGGAGTCTCCAGTGCAGCTGCCTGCTGAGGTGCCATCGGTTGAGAAGCCAGTTCTGCCAGCATCACCCCATGATAATGACCCTAACGATAGGCCCCCTAGTCCTGATCCCAATAAGCTTGCCGATAACCAAGCCACTAAGACCGATCCAGAACCCTGTAATGAAGTCCTGTCAGCCAGTCGCAAAGCCGGAGGGATCACCAAGAAACAATTGAGGTCCTTGCATGCTCAGGTCAAGAAGGGTTGTAAGCCTTTAGGACAAAAATTCTTGGTTGCCGAAGTGTTCTCACCACCGCGACTGACGCCACAGGTCGAGAAAGCTGGATTCNCAGGTCAAGAAGGGTTGTAAGCCTTTAGGACAAAAATTCTTGGTTGCCGAAGTGTTCTCACCACCGCGACTGACGCCACAGGTCGAGAAAGCTGGATTCACTGGATGGGCCATCGACATCAAACAAGGGTGGGATCTTTCTGATCCTAAGGTACAGGACAGGGTAGAGAAAGAACTTGATGAATTTCCTCCTGAATTGCTTTTGCTTTGTCCGCCGTGTACGGACGCAGGTGGCTGGTTTCATCTGAACTCTTGTTTCATGACCATGCAAGAAGTTTTGCGANAGTTTTGCGACGCAAATTGCAATTCCGAAAGTTTCTCAAGTTCTGCAAACGTTTGGTGCGCAATCAGTTGAAACATGGGGGTAGAGTTTTGTTTGAACATCCAAGGGGATCGGAAGTGTGGGATGATCCGGACATGCGTGCTTGGTGTGATGAGCTGTATACATTTCTGGTTGACATGTGTTGTTACAACTTACACTTGCCAGCAACGTCTACCACTCCCAAACAGCTGATCAAGAAATCGACCCGTTTGTTAGTGAGCCATGAGGACATGTTGTCCATCCAAAAGCTTTGCCCAGGAGAAGCCCATGGCAAACATGCAGTGATTGCGGGACGACACCCAGCTGTCGGCAGTGTGAGTCAGCATGCAGGCAAATACACGCCTGAATTCGTTAAAGCCATCCTTAGG